>PVIR01006483.1:5945-65996 GCA_004026965.1 Petromus typicus
GGGTGTGGAGACCCACACCCAGCAGCAACCAGTACCACATACCACAGTGCCAGGCGTGGTGGCTCACGCCTGTAATCCCAGCACTCGGGAGGCAGAGGCAGGAGGATTGTGATGTGAGTTTGAGGCTGAGCTCAGGGCCAGCCTGAACCACAAAGCGAGACCCTGTCTCCAAAAACCTAAAAAAAAAAAAAAAAAAAGATTTACTGAAAGCAGAAGCAAAAATATATTCTGTAGGGTGGGAGCAGATCAGTGAGAACTTCCTGTCCTGACAGGGGTAGGTACTAGGACTCATAAAGCGGGGGGATTGTGAGAGAGTTTATAAGGGGATAGACAGGAGCATGGCCCAGCAGGGCGTCTAACTCAACCCACCCATTAGGCCGGGGACTTTCTGACCATACTCGGTTTTTAGGGGAAGTGTGGTATTCAAAGCCCACAGGGGAGGAGGTATTAAAACCATAATGCAAATGAGGTTAGGTGCAGACCAGGATTATGTACTTTGTGTTTCACATATGCTTAGGGTCTTTGGAGGAGACATGGTGACCTTCATCTGTTGGTTTTCTGATATTGTCACATCATTGTCCTTGCAGGTTTCTGCTCTATTGGGCTGTGCCTGTGTGATTTGTAATGGGTATTTGACAAGGAACTCATTGGAGAAACAGAGCCTTATCCTAACAGTGTAGTGCTAATGGGCTGCCCCAGACATGGTGACTTCCAGAATGGAAGATGCTCCAGGGAGAACGAAGTGCTCTCAAGTGTCCCTTGGATCACTCCACTGAGGCCTGCAGCTGAGTCCCTATGGCTAGCCTCCGCCCTGTGAAACATGGGTGTGCAGAGCTCCTGGGACCTGAGAGTGGTGGCAGGGCACATCTTATGAAGTCATTCCGCCCAGGTTCACCTGGTTCTGTCTGTACTGTCCTTGGCCATGTCCTTGGCCACAGAGGCAGAGCGCTCTGTGGTGGGCAGAGCCTGTGGCACACGGAGGGAGACTGTGCCAGGCCTCTCCACAACTCTGTCCACAGTCAGAGCATCCCTGTCACCGGGGTAACACTTCCTCTGTTTGCAATGAAGCCAGTACCCCCAGGAGCACGCAGGCGGGACAGGAGGTGGCAGACACAACTGATATCTCCAGCTTCCTGTGCCTGCCTTCCGCAGACCTGTGAGGGAGCCGGTGTTATTTTTATCTGGGGACACTGGCGTGGGAAGTATTTGTCAGCGTCATCTGGTAAACGCAGTTGAATTATCTGTAGTCCAAGGCACCCCCAAATAAGTAGCGTTAAGCATGCTAAGCTGTTCACATTTAAAAATACAGTCAGACTGATGACAGATCAGTTGTTCATGATGCTGACATCACAACCTAAGCCCAGAGCCATCAATTTCAGAGCTGGAGCTTTATTTTTACTCTCTTGGGCTTTGGGCTCATCACAAATAAAGGCTCCTGCCTTTCTGAAAATCGTAATTCTCTGTCTGGAGAGACCTGGAAAAATGGTCACAGCCGATGGAATTACGTGTAGGAGCAGGTTGTTTATGATCAATGTTGAACATATGTTGAGTCTGATGAAGTAGTTGCTGGCATGCTGGTGCATGACCTGTGCAGCACTCCATTTTGAGGTGCCCTCTATGGGTCCTCCATGCTAGCTAGCTCCCTCCCTAGATGTGCTGCCCTACATTTCTCAAGTACCTCTGAGTCTTTCTGTGTCCAAAGAAGTTGTCTCACAGGTAAAGCAGCAGTGTGTGTCTTAGTCTGTTTTCTGTTATTATAAGAAAATACCACAAACTTATGAAAAAAAATTATTTCACACATAATTTGGGAAGGTAGCAGTCCAAGACCAAGTGGCAGAATCTCACAAGGGCCTCCCACTCCATCACAACGTGGTGGAAGGGGATTTGGCTATCAGACTTGAATGTGAGGGTCAGAGGAGACAAACTACGTTCAAATGATGGCAGTGTACAAGGCTGTCTCTCCAGGTAGCACTTCTCAACCCACGTGACTATGCCCTGTGCCACCAGTGGACACTGGACAATGGCTGGCGGGATTTCTCTGGTCCCTATATTGGGGTGAGAGCAAAAGCTCCCACTGGCTCTGAATCAGCAGAAACCTCCAATGTACCAGGTAGCCTCCCACAGGAAGGAAAGATTTGGCTTCTAGTCTCAGTAGTGCCAAGATGGGGGCAAGCCTGCCGTAATCACGAAGCAGATGGAGCCTCTTGAACCACCCAGCATGTGACCTGACAGGAGGTGCCTGGGTTGGAAGGCTGCAAGCAGAGAAGGTGAGCGGTGCCAACCAGTAGGCTTGGATCACGTGGATCAGTTCGGAAAGCATCGATTGAGCCATTTACCTTATGCTAAGCCACAACCAAGCCAGATTTTAAGGGGCTGATAAGCAAGTGCAGCCTCTGTCCATAAAGGGGAACCGCCCAGTTTTGTAGAACATTCTTAGTTCCCAAGGTGACTGATAGCTATTGCAGCATTTAATCTTTACAACATATTATGGGCCTCTCGGGGCAAGTATAATGAGCCCCATTTTGTCGCCAACCAGACTGAGGCCCAGACAGTTAACTTGCCCAAGGTCACAAATTCTCAAAATGGCAAATCTCTTGGACTTTCCACTAGAACATTTCTTAGAAGGACAGCATATCACTTTCTAATCTCAGTGCTCCCCCCTCTCCTGGATCATAGTAGTGAGAAATCAGTCTTTTCTTCCATCCACCTGAATATTAGCAGAAACCTGAATAATGACAGAATGAATGAGTCATCTTAGGAGCCACCTTTTTCCCTAGGAGCTTCTGTTACAGCCCAACACCAGAATCATCCCTTTTTTACACTTTTCCTGATGTTTTACCAAAATAAGACATAGATCTAGAAGGAAGTCAGCCACTAGTATAAGGACCAGAGAACACTTCTCTCTCTAATATCCATGGCCCCAGGTACCTGCTCTCACTCATTTATTTAGTTAACTCGTCCAACACATCCTAAGAGCCTGAGTATCCAAGAGGTTGGGTGTATATTGGAAAAACAGACACTCTGTCCTTGTGGAGTTTGCAGTTCATGTGGAAGAGATAGCCATTAACATACAGGGTAACAGATATGTGGCTTTAGGTTGTACTTGTGCTGTGTAGCATAGTGAACAAGGTGCAGTGATAGATACTAACAAGAAATGAAGATCTACCCAGAGGGCCCGGGAATTTAGCTCAGTTATTCTAGCATCTGCCTGGCAAGCACAGGGACCCGAGTTCAATCCCAGTAACCACGTACCACAGTGCTGGGTATGGTGTCTCACACCCAGCAGCAATCAGTGCTACACACCACAATGCCAGTTGTGGTGGCATTTATATGCCTATAATCACAGCACTTGGGAGGCAGAGGCAGGAGGATTGCTGTGAGTTCGAGGCTCACATGGGCTACCTAGTGAGCTCAGAGCCAGTCTGAACTACAAAAGTGAGACCTTGTCTCAAAAAAAAAAAAAAAAAAGAGCTACTCAGAAAAGACCAAGGCCGTTGGGGGAGACAGCAGGCTAAGGATGAGCATGTGAACTGGCTTCCCATGGGCCAGAGGAACCCAGGTCCTGATTAAAGAAGCTTGATGGGGTGAAAAAGGAGCACCTCAGGATGCATGCAAACAAGATAGGTTGTTATTGCCCAACTTACCAGTATCTCACAACAGCATGCCCATCATCAAAAATATCTTGAACGCTTCCCCTCAAATCAGTTCAGTAAGAATTCCCAAATGGCTGCTAATACCAGCTCTGCACTACTAGATACCCAAGAGAAGGATAGGGGACTAAGACACCTGAGAGGCTTATGGTCCAGCCAAAGCAATAAAATGCGCATGCAAAATGAGCGCTAGCCAGAATGTCAGCCCCAGAAGGAGTCTGCCCAGCCCTGGCCCATGTCTCTCCTCTTCTTCATGAGTTGCCTATGTCAGTAATCACTATTGCTCTCAGTTCTCTCTTTGGGCACCTTCCCTATAGCCAAGAGTGAGACACAGCCAGGCTGTTCTAGCTCTGCTGACAGGATGGCTTCCACACATCCTGTGTCCTTGGGCCTCAGCTTGGGAAGGCTGGGGAAGCAGAGAACAGACGTTGGATGAGTTCTTCCCTGGCCAGGAGGTTTTCATGCTCCCTGTGTTTGGCCCTGTTATTCTCTAGGTGAGGCCTGTGAGATGAGGAGTTTTGGGGTTTGCTGTTGCTTATTAAATGGTACAATTTAAATGTCCTGGTGGGAGTGAGACCAAGGAGCCACTGTCTGACTTTCAAGCCTATCTTGACACGCCAGTGGTTTTCTTGCATTTTTAGCAGCAAAGTTATTCTTCCAAGTTCAATCTCAGATCTGTCCCCCTTCTTGTGAAAGATCCAGGGAGGCCCTCTATCTGGGATGTAAGAGCTCTGGGTCTGCCTGCCCAACTGCCCCTTACTCATCTCCACCAGGGGCTCAAGGCTCCACGGGAACCAAACAAGGAGCCGTCCAGTCTTTGAAGCAGAGCTGACACCTCATTTCAGAGCCCGAGCACTTCATCTAGGTTACCCTCACCTCTGCTGGGATAGACAGAACAGACATCACCCAGTCCAGTTGGGTAGACCCAAACAGTAGGGCTTGCCATGTTCAACAGAGGCACCTTCTCAGATTCAGCTGATGCAAACTGTGTCTGTCCTGCAGTCATGTCCTTATCTCTATCGTCATCAGTTTCCAGAGGCAGGACACACACCAGCGTCCTCTGTTCACAGAGGTAGATGTTGGCCTCCCCAGTTTGCTAGACATTGTGTCCCTCTCTGCCATCCCAGCCGTCTCTCTGTGTGCTTCACCCATGCCTGTAGCTTAATGGTCCCCCAAGAAACATTTGTGGTTGTGGCTTTGTAGATGGTGCGTGCACCCCCATTACAATTTCCTCAAAGGATGATGATCCATAAATGTTAGCACGAGTTTGGAAAGCTTCATCTGTAGCTAAGATCGAAGCTAGGGGTGGATTTAGGCTTCAGGCTGAGTCATTCTGGAACCCCCAAGTATAGACCAAATTTTTTGGTGAGTGAAGGGTTTTTCTCCAATTCTATAAATAGTTTAATATTGCTTGCACGATCATCTATTTTTGACTCCGGCCTTCTGGACAGTTTCAGCAGTGACTTAGCTGCTCATTGAATATAGGATTCCTAAAGCTGTTCAGTTTGCAGTGGCTTCCAGAGCCTGGCCAGGCCCAGAAGTGGGGTCCCAGAGAGCAGTTCTTCCTGGATTTGGAGAACTGACTTTGTGGTAGAACCTGACCTAGGCAGGACTTGGAGACCCAACTCAAGGAAGCTCCAAAGGCACATCCTCACTGCGAAAGCCACAGAAGGACAGTTGTCAGCTGTCACCTTGAAGTCTCTCCCGTTGCGGAACAGGGACATGGCACTCTTCACAGGGAAGATTTCAGTGTCTCTTTATCACCCCGCTGCCTTGTTAAATGATGTGAATCAAAGGTCTCTTTCTGCCTTACAGGTGGAAATCTAGAGGCAAAGCCTGACTGGGCCTGACTGTCACACTCTTGTCTTTCCATCTTCCGGATGGCCACACAGAGACACACACATCAGTTAGCTAGCCTGGTGGCCTTTATTTTGCAAATGGCCAGTGCTCAGGCTGAGGCCCTTTCGAGATCTCCTTCCTGTCCCCACAGAGAGCTCTCTGTAATATCTGAGACTCACCTGTGCTGGGCTGGCCCTGGGGAATGCTTGTGTCCAAACCCTTGGTCACGCTTCTAGCAGGGTGGAGGCAGAACTCCTGATTCTATAGGGACAGTAGCCTGACCGTCTTCTGAGGTTTCTGGAGAGAAAAGCAGGGCCAAGGCAGGCTATCATGTCTATGTGAAGGCCTTTTCCAACAGGACACCTGATGGGGGTAGAAGGAGTACAAGCAAAGAATCAGAGGTCAGAGTAGCAGCCCTGCCAGCCTCAGAAGGTGGCCAGACAGGCAGCTGGTGCCCGGTTAAATGCTGTGTGAGTGTGGGAAGGACACTGTATGAATGTACAGTGGGACAGCCCCACAGACACTAGGCCAGCAGCGGACCACACAAGGCTGCCAGGGCTTTGATTCTCTAGGGCTGCCCTCGGGTCTGTGGGTATCCAGCCCTATGCCCCAGCACTGGCTAGTGGCCCCCATGTCTTTGCTAAAAGCCACTTCTGGCATCACCTCGTAGTGAGGACTTCCTATCAATCTGCCGAACTCCTCAACTGTCAGACAGTCCAGCCCTGCCTTCCTGCACCACTGATAGAAAAATTTCTACCCCCTCTGAGGGCTTCTCAAGGCCACAGCCGTACAGGCACTGGCCCCCCTTGCCTGAGAACGAGGCTTCACGCCTGCGTAAGTGTGAGACAGAATTCCCACTGAATCAGCCCAGCTTCTCAGCTTCTCCCACTGCATCCCAGAGCCGCTCCCCCACCCTCCTACAGATTAGCAAGGCTGAGCTTACCTGACCTGATTTAGCCAACAGAAATAGTCTGGGTGCTCACAGCCTGGGAAACTTGGGAAACATCCCCAGAATGATCTAGATTCAGCCAGAAGTGCCTTATGGCAGTTCCCGGCCCAAGCATATGCCCTTTACCTGGGGCCAAGTGCCAGCATCCCGTGCCCCAATGTCATATGCCATCAATCACAGAAATAACTCTAATCATTTTTTAAAAATTAATAATAGTTATAAGACTAATTAGCACTTGAGGCATAATATTTGTGTCTACTGATGAGAGCAGATTCAAGATCATCCTTACAATGCATTCTCTCTCTTCAGTCTTTTGGGTGGGACAGAAAGGGCAGCAGTTACACCAGCACCAGGGAATTTGGCATGGTGCTCTGGAGAGTTTGGGACACCAGTGACAGCCACCTGGTGCTCCCAGGTGAGTCTCTGTTTACAGTGGACACTTGTTATTTCTTGGTTTACAGATCTACAGGACCTACCTGCCCCCGTCACAGAACAGTCATTTGACTGGGCCTGGCCAAACTGGGAACCCCATCTGCATGTCAGCCACAAATCTCTGAGATCTGAAGCTTGGATATTAGGAGAGGGGACATCTTCCTTTAGGTTTGTTGGTTCATGAGCCTTTATGACAGACTAGGAGCTGCTGACAGCCATCTTTGCCACGGCTACAGGGGACTGACTCTGTGGCGGAAGAGAAAGGAGATCAACATGTAAATCAAAGCCCAAACAGGCAGAGGCAGAAAGAGGGAGAACAAGTCCTAGTGTCGTTGTTGAGCCCTGTGAACCTCGTGGCTATGATCTTGGGCCCCCATCACATTAGCTTATTTGGGCTTCGTGTATCTAAGCTGGTTGGAGAATGTTCTGTTACTGGCAATCAAGAATCTAAGTGTCTGGGGACAGTGCAGACTGAGACACTGAAGTGACTAGGAACTGGCATCGGGTTGTGGGTGTCTGGATCATAGGCCAAGAAAGTCAGAGATATTCGGGGAAAGGTCTGAGCCTCCAATGAGAAGGGACTTGCCCAAACCAGGCAGTGGCTCAGAGCCCAGCAGACATTAGAACTTGAAGCAAGAAACCAGTCCCAGAACAGAAGCCACTGTCCCATGCTGATGTGGTCCTCTGGGACACACTTTCTCCCAGACACAGTGAGGAGCCACAGAGGAAAGCCAGAATAGCTGTACACAGAAATCCATGGGTCAGATTTAGAGTCAAGGTGAAATAGAGTCCCCAAGGCCAAGCTTCAGCACAGTGGGACTGAACCAAGACTGGTGTCACAGCCAGGAAAGGACCATGATGGCCAGCTGTGAATGCACAGCAGTGGGCATGTCTCATGGCTGCCAGAAGGAGGGGACAGCCAGGTGTAGGGGGAAGCCAGGTCTGGGGGGAAGCCAGGTCTAGGGGATAGCCAGGTCTAGGGGGAAGCCAGGTCTGGGGCCAGCCTTGGTGAGCAGAGTAATTTGGGAGACAACTATCAGGAGGTCTCTCTGCCACTTATTAATTACATATTGCACATCAGAGTCATGACGTGTGACCCATTAAAGCCAGCGAGGTCTGCCCAATGGTCAGACTGATGCCAAGATCCGGGCAGTCCTCCCCATGCTGCTCTGACTGGTGTATGAGAGGCACGACATTCACCCGATTTCACTTCTCCCTTTTTTCTCCCCTCCACACCCCACACCCTACAGGAAGCGCAGCCCCCGGCTCCAGCCCACCCTCTTCTGCTCTGCAGTTCCTTTCCCCTTCCACAGGGCCCTGGAATCCATCTTTCCATCACATAGGAGTAGGCTTTGGTTCGTAGATTCCAAAGCACAGAAACAAATTTCCCTGAATGGTATTCCATAAGTGTTCTGTGCTGTCTTATGTGGCCCAGAAATGCCAGGAAGAGATAGAGACGGAACACTTGGAATCCACTTCAGGAATTGGAGTGACCTCATATGACAATGTCTGTGGGTCCCATGCTCCACGCAATGAGGTTTGGACAGTCCTCCTATCCCACCTCTCCATTGGTGCCAACAGTGCCAAGAATGGGCTATGCTGCCAACTTTGAGGCAGAGGACCCTGAGCTCCTCCCAAATGATAATGACACAGATGGGACAGGAACCTTGCAAGAGCTGCTCAGAGCCACTTCCCACCCACAACCACGAAGGCAGGCAGCAGGCCCTGGACTGGGTGAGAAAGTGGGGAATTGGAGACACTGTGGAGTGAGAGGGAATAAGGAAGAATGTCTGGAGATGACAATCAAATAGCCATGGCGTGCATCCCAGAGGGGACAGTATGCTGAAAGGGTGACTCAAGGCTGGCAGGGAGCTAGATTAACCCCAAGTGACCCCCACTACACCCCCAACGGTGGCTCTGTGGAATACTGAGGCTGTACATGAAGCAACCCTGAGAAGGGATCAAAAAAGGCCCAGATAAACCAAGGTTCACTCTGTGTCTGTGGCAAAAAATGTTGCCCTCAAAGTGAGACATGTGGTACCCAACATCAGGCGATTAGAGGAGGAGGGGTAGGGAGGAGGCAGGGGTTGCTATTATAAAGAGCGGAGGGGGCTATTTGAGCAGGACCTTAAAGAAAGAGAGCCAAATAAATTCTTTGATTTGAGGGCCAGGGAGTTAGCTCAGTGGTTCCTGCACCTGTCTTGCAAGCACAAGGGCCTGGGTTCGATTCCCTGGCAACCACACACCATACTGGGCGTGGAGACTCACCCCAGCAGCAATCAGTACCACATACCACAGTGCCGGGCATGGTGGCTCACGCCCGTAATCCCAGCACTTGGGAGGCAGAGGCAGGAGGATTGCTGTGATGTGAGTTTGAGGCTGAGCTCAGGGCCAGCCTGAACTACAAAGCGAGACCCTGTCTCAAAAAACCTAAAAAAAAATTTTTAAAAATAAAAAAAAAAATTCTTTGATTTGAAACTTACTGTCTTGTTTCTAAAGTTAAAAATTATTTAATTCCATTAAATACCTCTTTTAAGCCCCCCACCCACCAGTTGTCTGGAAGCATGCTTGAGATCCATTGCCGCAGGAGTGGCTTCTCTCACATCCATCCCAACTTCTCAAGAAAAAAGAAGTTTCAGGCCAGCAGTAAACTAAAGTGCACTTTCTCTTCCACCCACCTCCCCCACTGCGGGGCGGGGGCTCTGGGGGGCCAGGAGGGCAGCAACAGCAGCCACCTTTCTGGACAGGAACAAGCCAGAGTCCCTGGGGAGGCTGAGTTTGGATGGGCAAATTTCCCTTGGTCACTTGTTTTAAAAGGGAGAGAACAGAATGATGGTGAGTTTGCAGGGACTGGGATGGGAGAGCTGCCCAGGAAGTGTAAAAATACACTGTGGTCCTTGTGCCTCAGCCCCTCCCCCGACTCAGCAGCAGCATCTCCCTGCTGTGGCTGCCCGCTGCCCACAGGGGTAGTGGGGGTGGGGGTGTTTTTCCCCCTCTGCCTGTACACAGCTGTTTTTGGCTTGGCCACAGGGCTCCACCATGCCAGAGTTCATGTGGTTATCCAGAGCGGGAAGAATTTCCCAGAATGCTTTGAGAAACCTGAGACACTGAATGGCTTTCAGGGCTTATTGATGTGGCCGGTGCAGGAAATAGCAGTACGTCAATAAATAGTTTTAGGCAGGAAACGAGGCTTAAATGGTAGCCTTAAAGTTTGGGGAAAGGCACTAGGGGTTACTAGGAGGGAGTCGGCCAGTCAGATGAGAGTCTAGAGCCAAATACCAGACTTTGAAATGGCTGCCACCAATGTGAGGCCCCTTGCTGCTTTTGGATGCTAGAGGCTGAGTGGGAGACCCAGGGACTGGCTAGTTTCGGCTGGCAGAAAAAGGCTCCTTGTTCAGAGGAAAAGTTGGCAACCTTGAACACATGTATCAAGAGGAGACACGTAGGCTGGCTACGGTGGCCTCCAGGCCAGGCATGTTCACACCCCATTTCCCCACCCTTCTGGGGCAAATCGCTGCTACCTGCCAAGTCGCCTCCAAGGCTTCTACTGTCCTACTCAAAAAAAAAAAAAAGGGTCACAACACTTCATAGCTGTTTTTCTGATCATAGAAAAGAAATGGCTGCATTAAATTAGGGAGACCCAGAAAAAATTAAAAAGTAGAAGTAATCTATAATTGTACCATTGAGAATAACTACTGTTAAATACTTAAAATATTTCTAAAAAATATTTATTGTTTTCTTTTTAAAAAATCATATTCATAGATGAAATTATATTTGTATGTAATTTTGGTTTTGCTTTTTCATTTAATATATTTTTTCATTTAGTATTATATACATACTTTCTCAGGCTACCATAACCTTTTCACAAATATAATTTTCTTTTTTCTTTTTCTTTTTTTTACGGTACCAGTGATCAAACTCACAACCTCGTGTTTGCCAAGCAGGCAGTGGCACTACTAACCTAAATCCCCAGCCCTATAAATGTAATTTTCAGTGAATGCATGGATTCTATCTACTTAATCATTCTCTATTTTTGAATCCTTAGATTGTTCAATTCTTAAGTACATTATACTTATTTTTCTTGTTACCTTTAAAATTTTTTATAATTATCCAAGGCATAAGAACATTCTTAAGGCTTAAAGATTTTTTAGAAAAGTGGTGCAGGGGCCTGGGATTTAGCTCAGTGGAAAGAACCCGGGTTCGATCCCCAGTAACCACATAACACACTGGGTGTGGAGATTCACATCCAGCAGCAACCAGTACCACATACCACAGTGCCGGGCGTGGTGGCTCATGCCTATAATCCCAGCACTCGGGAGGTAGAGGCAGGAGGATTGCTGTGATGTGAGTTGGAGGCTGAGCTCAGGACCAGCCTGAACTACAAAGCGACACCCTATCTCAAAAAAAATAAATAAATAAAAAGAAAGAAAGAAAGAAAGAAAGAAAAGTGGTACAATGACACTGCCAATATATGAGACTATCTATCTCACTGCATCCTCACCAACATAGACAACTACTTTTTTCCTATGTTTTGCCAATATAATAGAGGGAAAAAAAATTCCATTCATCTAAGTACTACAGTTGTTCTCATAAATGAATTATTTTCTGTAAATTTACCTTTTAAGATCCTTTCCCTATTTATCCATGAGGGATTAAGTATTTTTATTACAAATTTGAACACACTATTAGTATATTAGGAGAATTAGCCTTTGTCACATTTATGGCAAATCTTTGCCCAGTCTACCAATTGCCTTTGCGTGTTTTTAATATTTTAACGCATTCCTTGTGTTTTAATGTAGAAAGCTCTTCTCCATCCAGAAATCTGATAAATACTCAATTTCATCTTCTTCAAGTTTTTATGGTTTGTCTTTCTGGAAAGAAACTATACCTCTTTATTCCATCTGGAATTCATTTTAGGGCCGAGTATGAAGTGAGACTGTAAATTATTTTCCTCCCAGTATTAGACAGCTGTCCCTGCAATGTTGCTTGAGTGAATAATGCTTCCTTTGCTACTGATTTGTGCTTCTCCTGGGGTCATGGGATAAAAACTATGGATGCCAAATTTATTCCTGCCTATCTGATCTACGTAACCATGCTGTCAGCTCTACAGCCTTTTAATTATTAAAGCTTTAGAATAGATTAAAAGTAATATAACTCTCTCATTTGTGTTGTGTCTTGATTTTAGCTATGTTCCCTGTTGTTCTTTAAATTACACATAGCATCTTTTGTGGTTCAGGTCTCCCCTCCCCATATCCCCTCCCAAAAAACTCATTTTGGGATATGGAGTACAAATGCATATTAAAAACAATTCAGGAAGAATTATCATCTTTCCCATCCTGTCTCACCAGCAGCAATATTATTATTATTATTTATTATTTAATAAACATTTATTTCTTCAATTGTTCAAAACAGTTTCTTTAATCCTTCAGCTTAGTTTTGCAGTTTTCTTCATGGAATCTTGCATGCTTTTAAGAGTACCACTTCACTTTATTATTTTAATAAATGAGCTTTTGTTTACTAAAATATCTCACGGGTAAATCTTGTCATTAAAAAAGCTATTGATTTTTATATACTAATTTTAAATCCATATATTCTTATTAGCTGTTACTAAACTCTTATTAATTCTCATCTTTATTAGCGGGTTCTCTGGGGTTTGTCATACATATAATCTAATAATTTTGGCTCCTCCCTTTTAAGTATCATGGGTCCTGCTACTGTTTTTTAATCTGGCCTGTAGATGTAATATACTAATTTATAGATTTCCTGATACTAAATCATTCTTACCTTCCTGGGATAAAAATCTACTTGGTTATAATGAATCTATTTGCTAATATTTCATTTAAGACTTTCACATCTATTCACATTAGAGAAATTAGCCTATAGACTTCCTTATGTGAAATTTACTATCATTATGAGACTTGGGTTAAAGGGAACTGGCTGAAAAGATTTTATTTTCCTGTGTTCTAGTTAGTTTCCAAAGAAAAGCAGTTATATAACTTTTTGAAAGTATGAATGTATTTATCTACCAAAGTCATAAGTTTAGAGAACTTCTAATAAAAGTAAGTTTCACAACTTTTTATTTCATGATTTTGTTTTATATTGGCTTCTTGTTTGTCTATTTGTTTTTTGGTCTATCTTGGCTTAATTTGCTTTTTAAGTAAGACTTGGTGCTATTATTTTCTGTGAAATTGCTCATTTCATCACTATTCTTCAAATCAACAGTTATAATTGCTATCATTTTAATTACTTTTTATCTCCCCCATATCTGCTTTCATATTTAATTTAATTATTTCTTAATTTTATGTGTAGCTTCCTTTCTTTGTGTTCTAATTAATTTATAACTTTATCTGTATTTTGTCCTCCCTGTGTTTATTTCATTGCTAATGATTTTCTAAATTTGAGTTGAATCCTTGAAATAATACTGTCTGATAGAAATATAATGTGATCCACACACATAATTTTTAACAATATATTTTACTTAATTCATTACATTCACAGTTTCAACATATATTAAACCCTTTTAAAATATGGGACATTTTACATTACTATTTTCACAGTCTCTTTGTGTTTCTTTTGTTTTGTTCTGTTTTTTGAGACAAGGTCTCACCTTTGTACTCCAGACTCACCTCAAACTTTCTGTGATGCTCTTGCCTCTGCCTCCAGAGTGCTGGAATTACAGGCATGAGCCACCACACCTGGCTTTTTCTTTTTCTTTTTCTTTTTTTCAGTGCTCTCTTTTTTTCCCCGTTGTCTTTTACACTTAACAGCACATGGAAGTGTTGATTGCCACGTTTTAATACGTCGCTGAAGGTTTCAACCACCAGTAAGTGCATGCATGACTGACCTATGCCGGCCAGTGGAACACTAGTGCATGTACCACTGTGGTTCCACACATCAGGCAGCAAGATATACAAGTTACGGTCCTATTGTGAATATGTTTTGCATTTAACAGTCATACTTATCAAGTAGCTATCACATCAGGTAACAGAGTACAAGTGATGCATTTTGTTTCTTTACTTAATAGCCAAAAAAATGGCTATGAATTGACCTTTTATTATAGCTTTAACCACATCCCACAAATTTTTGCAGCTCTTTATTTCCTAAGTAACCTGTTGTATATTTGATTACCATCTTTCTTTAAGAGAATACCTTTTAAATAGAGAAGTAATTGGTTATTTTCAATTGTAAATTTTTGGCCTCAGTCTGGATTTGCACAATTTCTTTGTTTTTGTTTTTTTTTGTTTTTTTTGAGTGTTTTGTTTTGTTTTGACAATGTAATTGAGGCTAGATTTAAACTCACCATGTAGCCCAGACTGGTCTCAAACTCAAGATCCTCCTACCTCAGACTCACAAGTGCTGAGTTTACAACTATTCCATCATGCCCAGTTAACTCCCACAATTTCTAAGTTTTGAAAATTGTAATAGAGTCACAGATTGCTATGAGGCTGT
The DNA here is from genome assembly GCA_004026965.1 of Petromus typicus. Taxonomy (NCBI): domain Eukaryota; kingdom Metazoa; phylum Chordata; class Mammalia; order Rodentia; family Petromuridae; genus Petromus; species Petromus typicus. The sequence goes on from PVIR01006483.1 coordinate 20,265, forward strand.
TTCAATTTAGAATTATTGTATTGTTTACATCATCAAATTAATTTTTGTCTAATCAATCAATAAGAGAATATAGTGGTTCTTATCACAATATAATTTTTCTTAAATATTTTTCTTATCTTAATAATTATATATTTTGAGTCTATGCTATTATATAAACCATATTTTGTTATTTATTATGAAAATATGTTATCTGTATTAATAATCTTTAACTTTTTCTAAATGATTACTATCATAAAAGATACTTTGATTTTACTACTGCTTTAATGTTATCTTTCCCTGGTTATTTTTCCCTTTATTCATTTTATATATTCTGTTTTCTGTTCGGCTAGTGATTGCTAGTGTTTACTCTTCACACTTTTAGGGGTGTATCTTTTTTTTTTTAGGTTTTTTTGAGACAGGGTCTCGCTTTGTGGTTCAGGCTGGCCCTGAGCTCAACCTCAAACTCACATCACAGCAGTCCTCCTGCCTCTGCCTCCCGAGTGCTGGGATTACAGGCGTGAGCCACCACGCCCGGCACTGCGGTATGTGGTACTGGTTGCTGCTGGGTGTGGGTCTCCACACCCAGTATTGTTATGTGGTTACCGGGGAATCGAACCTGGGCCCTTGCGCTTGCAAGACAGGCGCGGAACCACTAAGCTAACTCCCCGGCCCTTTAGGGGTGTATCTTAATATATTTCTCTGATTATCAAGCTGAGGTAAGCAGTAATCTGTGAGCCTTTATGGTCTAAATTAGAAAACTATGTGTACTGTGTAATTTTTGGTCCCTTTCTCACAAGTATCTACCAGTAATATTGGGTTACTAAGAAACTACTATTATGAAATGATTATTTAAATTACATTTAAAAATCAGATAACGGCCAGGTATAGAGATGAGTACCCACAGTTCCAGCACGCAGGAGCGTCAGCTGGAGCACAGGAGTTCGAGACCAGCCTGAGCAGCAATAGTGAGACTCTGTCTCAAAATTAAGTATCTTCTCTTCCAAGAATTATTGGAAGATTTTGACTCCAAAAAGTCAAACTAGCTTTTGACTTACTCTTAAACCAAAATTACCCTTATTTTAATTTCATAAGCCTGACCAGTTTCAGTTTGTTTTTTTGTTTTTTTGTTTGTTTTGTTTTTTGAGACAGGGTCTCACTTGTGGTTCAGGCTGGCCCTGAGCTCAGCCTCAAACTCATGTCACAGCAATCCACATGCTTCTTCCTCCTGAGTGCTGGGATTACAGGCGTGAGCCACCACGCCCGGCACTGTGGTATGTGGTGCTGATTGCTGCTAAGCATGAGTCTCCACACCCAGTATTGTATGTGGTTAACCAGGGATCGAACTTGGGTCCTTGCACTTGCAAGACAGGCACCGGAACCACTGAGCTAAATCCCCGGCCTCCCTGGTTTCAGTTTTAATTTCCCTTTCCATCTTTCTATACCATGAATTCTTTAGCAAGGAGTCATAAATTTTGTTGTCTAGAACATACATTCAAGAAAGTTGTATGAGAAGGTATGGTAATTTTTTTAAACCTAAAAATTTACCATTTTGACTATTTCCAAGTGTACAGTTCAGCAATATTAACTATACTATCAGTCTCCAACACCTTTTCATCTTACCAGACCCAAACTCTGCCTGTGGAATGACTCCCTGCACCTACCTCTCCCACCTCCTAGCAATCAACATTCTTCCTACTCTGTGAGTTTGACTTCTCTAGATATTTGTCCCTGTGTTGGAATCCAATGGAGAATACTGACTCCTACCTCCACCAGAGTCCCTTTACCACAGCAGTCTGATAGTTTTAATATCATTTCTCCTTTATTACAGTCAAGAGTGCACATGTCCTACCCCAGCCCATAGTGTGGGTTCTGGCACACAGAGCAGGCATATTCTTAAGCAGGAAGGACGAATGAATGAATGAGTGAGTGAGTGAACTGTTGTTTTCTCCTACTGTCCTCTAGACCTCTTGTAGGCGGGGGCTATACTTAGAGTTTCTAGTTTCTGTGGCCAACTGCTGAGCATGCAGGCAATATTTGCTCACCTTGTCCTATGGAGAAGGTTGACTGAGGGGTTAGTAAAGCCAGAGCGTTCAGCCAGGCAGAGTTGAATAAGGGAGGCAGTGAGTCTGGAAGGGGTGTCACTCCCTGAGGACCAGCAAAGCAAGGCTGGAGTGCCTCTGTGAGGGGACGGTGACCCGTGGCAGGTCTAGGCATGGCTCAAAGGAGAGAAAGCTGTGCCCCTTGCCCTGGGACACCTGAAGAAGGGAGCTCCGTGGCCACAGGACAGGGTGTTCATTCCTGCTTCGCTCAGTGAGACCACGAGACCCCATCCTGGCCTCATTTAAGAGGAGGGGTTTGCCTGTTGTCCTGGGCCCTGGGGCACCGCGAGTCTTACCTAGGCCTCTCCTTCTCCAGCCCCATTGAGGCTGACACAGTCTCTTGTGCCTCCGCAGAAGGACTTCACCGTACGCGAGGAGCTGCAGCAGCAGGACGTGGAGCGCTGGCTGGGCTTCATCACCTTCCTGTGCGAGGTGTTCGGCACCATGCGCAGCAGCACCGGGGAGCCCTTCCGCGTGCTCGTGTGCCCCATCTACACTTGCCTCAGGGAGGTAAGAGATGCACCCGTGGCTCAGGCCCTACTCGCCCCTGTGGAAAGCAGTGGAGCGGCAAAGGTGGATTACTTATAAAGGGATCAATCTTTTGATTCAGAAAAATAGTTCCTATGTTTCTGCTTTTAAAGCCAGTTTTTAAATAATAAATTTACACAAAGTATTGTTAACTTTAGCAATTCCTAATCCACAATACTAACTACCAACAGGCAGCATTATTTCAATGAATGGATCTCTGGATTGGATTCTTTTACCGTTGGACTGTTTGTTTTAAAAGGAACATACTTCGAAATTTCATCTGAAAAGGGAATAAATAAGAACAAACTTTTGAGATACAAGAACTCCATGGTGTACTGATCCTGCCAGATATTATTCCAGACTTTGTAAAGTCACTGTGGTGGCTTCTGGAGGGTAGAATTGAAGGAGGCAAGAGTGGACCCTGGGAACTGGGCGAGGAACTGTCGGTGTCATCCAGGGCCAGGTTAATGGTTGAGAATAGCGCAGTGAATGTCAGCAGAGAGGAGCATTTGGGTTCTCCCTGTATTTTTGAGTTAGAGCCAGTAGGACATGCTGGTGTGGACTAAGCCTGAGGATGGCACTGTTTACATCTTGGTGGCTACATTTTCTGGAATAGCAGGAGTTGAAAGACGATCATGTAGGATGATAGGCCAGAATGGTTTTCAGGACATTTTATTTGAGTCACCTATTGATGGTCCTTTGGGTTGCTCCATGGTCGGTGGACAGAAGTAGTCAGACGGGAGATTCACACATGTGAAGTGTTAGTGTACACTTGTCTCTGGAGGCTGGGGTGGCATGTCATCACTTCAGAAGAGGGTCTGGCTGGGGAGGACCAGCCAGGGAGGGAAGAGGAGCCAGAAGCCTGAGGTGTCAGGAAGACTTTACAAGAGCCCATGAGAACTGTCACAGCAGTTCTCCAACAGGAACTGACACCAGTCCAGTCCTCCTTGTGTGCTGTCCTCTCCTGCCCTCGAAGCCTTCTGTAGCCCCCAGGACATAGGGAGGGACAGCCTCTGGAGAGCCAAAGGACTAGACAGAGAAGTGTGCTGGGTTTGGCAATAAGGAAGTGAAGGCACCTGGGAGTCAGCAGAAGAAGGGATGGAAGCCCGGGGTCCTTCAGGAAGGCAGCTGTGAAAGGCAGCCTAGAAGGAGATAGTAGAGCAGTTGAAGGAAAACAAGGATACCCTCAGTGCTTTGGGCATGCATTTATGAGATGGTAGTGTGCCCTTTCCAGCCTAAGGCAGAGCGCACAAGTCCCTCAGGGATGCCCTGAAAACCCCAAGCTTTTGCCTGCTCTCCTCACGAACACCCTGGCTTCAGACTGATTTCCCATCAGCCCCTGGCCTCTCCCACTGCGTTCTCTCGAAGCCACGTCTCAGCAGCAGCAGCACCAAAAGGGGAAATAGCTTTGCCCCTTGCATCCCTTTGTGATGAGCCGAAGATGGAGATAAGGAGCTGGTCAGATGGCACGGGGGTCATCCCATCATGGCCTGTGTTATCCTGCATCCTTGCTAAACCACCTCCCGACAGAGAGAAACACTGCACAAGTGCAGTGACCCGAACTGCCCCAGTTTATTCCCTCGGCATAATCTAGACCACTCCTGCTGTTGCTGTCACCACTTCCCAGGCAGGAAGTGGGCTGTAGTGGGTGAGACACTTCACACTGCCAGAGGTGGTGCAAAGTTTCTGCTGTGAGAGCTGGAAGGTGCCAGGAGGTCTGCGTGGACCAGAGACAGAGAGCCCTTCCTAATGTACCTTCATTTGGTACTTTAAGCTTTTGGGGTCCATTTGACAAACACAAACTCATATCCTGCATGTGTAAATTTAAAGAAAAAAATAAGTTTTCTGTGGCTTTCACCACTTTGTAAATGATAAAACCAGAGTCCCTCGCTGGGGTAGCATTGTTGTGGCCAGGCCCCTGCCTGAGCTCAAATCCTGACTTGGCTGGTTTTTAGCCATTTTAGGGGAAAGCTCAGAGCCCTCCCCTGAACTTTCCCCATCTGCAGAGGGGCTCATGCCTCCTTCTGGGCCAGAGCTTAGGGAGGATGACAGTGTGAAGAGAGAGCTAAGTGTGTCAGAGAAACAAGACCAAGACAGAAGTTTCACAGAATTCATTCGAGGGCTCTGCCACTTGACTCTCAGACAGCTGGGCATCCTCCAGGCCGAAGGGCTTAGCATACACTGGAGAGCATGCGCCTCATCTTAAAGGAGATGTGGGCTAAGTACCCTTCCCCAGGACACATAGTCAGTCTGTTCCAGGGTTGGCCTGGAGCCCCTGAGCTCCCCAGCCAGGGTACTCTCGAGGGTGAACTCACTTCCCCAGATGAGGCCTTAAGAAGAGATGGGGACATAAAGCGGTGCCCTAGGGAAACCTCTCAATCCTTTGGGGAATTTGGAGCCTTTCCAGGCCGCATGCAGACCTTTGAATTCCTAGAGTTGCTTGCTTCATCTTACACACACACATACACACACACACACACACACACACACACACACACACACACACACACATGTACTCATGCACATGCACACACATGCAGACTCACACTCATATCCAGGCCTGACCAGTGATCCCAAGCATGTTGAAGCAGCTTATTGAAGTGTGTAGAGTCAGAAGCACTGCTGCTGCCTACTGCATGCTGGGAAAGCTTAGGTTTTCCCCCCTGGGGCCATGCAGATGGCTGACCCCAAACCTATAGCATCCAACCTGACTACCTAACTCCTACAACTACCCCTGGGCTACTATTAACACTTTGCCAGAGCTCCTCTAGCAAGGTGAGGAAACTGTACCCAAGTCCCCCTTGCCCAGTCCAGACACTCGCATGGGTACAGACCCAGACCTGCCTTTCCTGCCTCAGTGCAACCGAGCTCCACTGTCCTACTTGCCTTTTCTCACGGTCGTGGGTCACCAGCTCCATCCCTTCTTGGGCACCCTCCCCTCACCCACAGCCTCTGCTGCCCTTTTCTTCCTCGCCCTGAGTCAAACACAGACCCACTAGACATCTATGTGTTGAGTCTCATTTAGAAAAAAACCTACCAAACTGTATGTCTCCCTGCCCTGCTGTTTAAGACAGAAAGTCCTCACAATGGCCCATCTCAGTGTCCTGCTCACAAAGGTCACCTTCATCCTTGGGCACATAACAGACGCTCAACCCTCAGGATGGTCAGTCTGGAGGGCACCAGGTCCCAGAGCCCCCTGTCCCAAGACAGTTCCCTGGGTGCTTCTTTCCCCACCAGTGCGAATGATCTGGTAGCATCTTAACCACATTAACTCAACTGTGCTCTCATTTACTCAAACTTGAAACCTTAAAGTCATCTCTGTCTTCCTGGCCCAGACCTTTCCTCACAGGCCCCATCAAAGTCGCCACTTCTGTGGCACTCCTCAGTCCAGACCTGAAGCCCAGCACCCAGACAGCTTCCCCTGAGGAGCAGACAGCGTCTTCCTTTCCTGCTGCATCTTTCCATGTCGCCTGATGTTGTATCTAATAACAATATCAGCGCATCTCTCTGTGTGCCTCATCTTACACCCTGTGCAAATCACTTTGGATATTTTCTCTTTTAATTTCCACAACACCCTGCAGATTATTATCCGTACTTTCTACAGGAAACAAAGTGGTCACACATCCTGCTCAGGGCCATGCCACCATGAAGTGTCAGAGTCAGTACCACAGTCTCTGACCCTGTCCTTAACCTCTCCACTTCACTTCAGAGCAGGTGCTATTCTGTACTTGTACCTTTGCATTCTCAGCCCATAACTTAGCACCTGCTAATTGATGGGAGCCCAGGAGATCTTTATGGAATTGATTTCAATTTTTCCATAAATAATATGCATCATTCAGAGGTCTTTCTTAGAGGGACAAAGAAGGAGGCTTTGCAATGAGCCTTTTTATTACCTAAAAACAAATCATCTCTGCCAAGATAGTTTTCAAAATGATTGAAGGGTTTTATTGGTCAGCTAAAACTGTATGTCTCTCTGCCCTGCTGTTTGTACTTCTCATTTGCTTAGCAAGCTTTTTTAAAATTCATTTTGAGACAGAGTCTTACTATATAGCCCAAGTTGTCCTCAAATTCATGATGCTCCTGCCTCAGCCTCCCAAATGCTGAGGTTATAGGTGTGCATCACCATACCTGGCTTAGCTAGTTCCTTATTATTTTTTATTTTAAAAAAATTTACTGTGGTGAGAATGGTTAACAGGTGTTCTGCCCTCTTAAGAGCTTTGTAAATATAAACAAAGCATTGTGATCTGAAGGCACAATGTTGTACAGAAGATCTTTAGAATGTATTCATCTTGCATAATCGAAATTTTGTACCCACTGATTAGCAACTCCCATCTCCCACTTCCCCAGCCTCTGCAAACCACTACTCTATTCTTCACCTCAATAATTTTGACTATTGAAAACCAAACTCCCAACACAGGAACGCTCAGGTGACAAACCATATCCAAACCGAGGATCTAATATAAGTAGAATCATAAGTATTTGTCCTCTTCTGACTGGCCTAGTTCACTTAACATAAAAGTCCCCCAGGCTCGGAACGGGGATTTAGCTCAGTGGTTCCGGCGCCTGTCTTGCAAGCGCAAGGACCTGGGTTCGATCTCCGGTAACCACATACCATACTGGGCGTGGAGACTCACGCCCAGCAGCAACCAGTACCACATACTACAGTGCTGGGCATGGTGGCTCACACCTACAATCCCAGCACTCGGGAGGCAGAGGTAGGAGGATTGCTAGGATGTGAGTTTGAGGCTGAGCTCAGGACCAGCCTGAACCACAAAGCGAGACCCTGTCTCAAAAAAAAAAGTCCCCCAGGCTCATTGATATTCCTGCATATAACAGGACTTCCTTCTTTTTAAAGGCCAAATAATATTCTATTGTGCATGTTTACCATGTTTTCTTTACCTGTCCACCCACCAATGGACCTTTTGGTTGTTTTCATATCTTGGCTAATGTGAATAGCACTGCCAAGAACATGGAGTACAGACATTTCTTTGCGGTCATGATTCCAATTCTTTGGAATACTCAAATGAGATTGCTGGGTCACGCAGTAGTTCTATTTATAGTTTATTGAAGAACTTGTGTATTGTTTTCCACAGTGACATCATTTTACATTCCCACCACCACTGTACGAGGTTCTTGTCTCCACATCCTTACCCACAGTTGCTCTTTTGGTTTTGGGGTGTAAAGTGATACCTCACAGGTGTAAAGTGATACCTCATTGTGGTTTTGATTGTATCTTCCTAATGATTAGTGACATTAAGCATCTTTCCCTATATCTGGCAGCCATTTGTATGTCTTCTTCAGAGAAATGTCCATTCAAATCCTTAGCCTGTTTTTTAATTGGGTCATTAGGAATTTTGCCATTGAATTGTAGAAGTTCCTTGGTATTCAGGATATTAACTCTTAATCTGGCACATGCTTTGCAAATATCTTCTCACCTTCAAAGGGTTATGTCTTAACTCTGCTGGTTATTTCCTTTACTGTGAAGAAGCTCTTTAGTTTGACAGAATCCTACTTGTCTGTTTTTGCTTTTTTTTGCTTGTGCTTTTAGACTCATGTCCACAAAAAATTATTGCCAAGATCATTATCAAAAAGTTTTCTAATAGATTTATACTTTCATGTCTTACACCCAAGTCTTCAGCCCCACTTGAGTGGATGTGCATTGATGTGAGATGAGGGTCCAGTTTCATTCTTCATGTGGCTATCTGGCTTTCCCAGTTCCATGCCTGAAGAAACTGTCTCTTTCCTGAGAAGAGCTCTTGGCACACGTGTTGAGGGGTAAACTGACTATAAATACATGGATTTGTTTCTGGAGTTTCTTATTTTGTTTCATACAGTCTATAGGTCTGTTTTAATGCTGCTACTATATTGTTTTGATTACTGTATCTTTATAGTATATTTTGAAATCAGGAAATGTGACACCTCTGGCTTTGTTCTTTGCTCAAGACTGTTTTGACTATTGGGGTCATATCTCATGACAGGTGAATTTTAAAATTACAAAATATTTTTGTAAATATGCCATTATAATTCTCAAGAGGATTGCACTGAATCTGTAGATCACTTTGGTGGACCTTTTCATAACACTGAATTTTCCAGTCCAAGATCCAAGATCAGGAACAAGACAAAAAAAAAGTCTGCTGTTACCACTTCTGTTCAGCTTAGTACTGTAAGGCCTAGCTGAAGCAACTAGGGAAGAAAAAGAAATAAAGGCAGGAAGAAGTAAAATTGTCCCCGTTTTCAGATGACATGATGTCATATATAATAAAAATTCTAAACACTCCTTTCAAACTCTATTACAAAACACAAAATTCAATTAAGTTATAGGATACCAAATCAAATACAAAAACCAGTTGCATTACTATACACAAATAATGAACTCTCTGAAAAAAAAGTAGAAATAATCCATTTTACAATAGCATCAAAAAGAGTAAAACACTTAAGAATAAACTAAAGAAGAGAAATATTCATACATTGAAAACAATGAAACATCCATGAAAAAAGTTTTGGAAGACACAGACAAATGGAAAGCGACCTCATGAGCTCTTTTTAATAGCATTCTCAGGGCCTTCATCCTGCCCAAGTCTTCAGATAGCTGGTAAGGGATTCACACGCAGGAGAGGGTGGAATTGCTATTTGTGGCCGAGTGTTCACATCTCCTGGCCAGAGGCAGCTTGCCTCTTGGCCTGCCAAGGCTGTGGGTCTGGCTTGTCCAGCACCTTTATTTCCTCACCCTATAAAGCTCTCCACCCCCTTCTTCCCTCCTCTGTCACCTCCATATCCAGCGATACTTTGTTAGGCTCTTCTGGATTATTGGAAGCCTCGTTCTGGGCCCCTTACTGTAAGAGCTTTGTTGGAAATTCATCTGGCAGGGCAATTTTCAACAAAGCTCTATGAGCTGTTCCTCTCATCCTTTATCCTACCCCTGACATCCTACCTTCCCCTCTCCCTCCACTCCCCTGAGCTCATCTCTACCCATGATTCACCTCCTGCCCTCTTTGCAGTCTAGCAGCCACAGCCAGAGGTCAGCAGTGGAGTGAAGGAGGAAGGACGAGGTGCTCTCTGCCAGGAATCTTTCATGCCTCTCATCCCTCTGCACCCACCTTCTGACCCCCACCAAGTTCTCCCTCTCCTATCCTCCAGGCCCCAGAAACCCCCGCTCCCTGGAAGGTACCTCGGAGGATGTCTCCTTCTGAAGGGTGCCCTCCCAGACACAGCATGTGGCCTGCTGGATTGCCAGAGGAGCAGCAGGCCTGAGGCTGGGAGGGGAACAGAGGCCAGCAAGTCAGGCTCCTCAGGAAATGAAATTGCTCCGTGCAACAATGAGAGAGCCGCTTTTTAAACTTTTTGCGTGAGCGTGCATTCAATTGCTCACATTGTTTTGGCTCCAGGGGAAATCTGACCTCGGAAAAGGCTGTGATGGAGTGGGTGTGGGTGGAGAGTCTCGGCTGTTTCACAGGCCTGACAGGCAGGCAGAATGTTCTTTAGGAGGCTTTCCAGGGGGACCCTCTTGCCTTCCCCCAGAGCAGGGCATGGGGCTGCCACCAGCTAGCAACAGGCAGGGCCCGCTGTGTCCAGAGAGGCCAAGGTAGGCTGTGCCCTGGGCCACAAGGCATTAGGACAAGGAGTAGGAATTTGCTGGCTTAATCAAAGGGAAATGATCCTCACCCTACACCTTGGGAAATGCTCACAAATTCTCCTTCAACCGAAGAACCAAACTTCCCTGTGCTGGGGCTGGATCGGGGAGGGGAGCTTTCTGGGGGATTCCAGGGTATAGTCAAGATCAAGTAACATGAGCAGCTGTATCTTTAGTGAGTGCACTGACAAGCCAAAAAACACTGCGAGGGACCCAGCTGAGGAGCAGAGAACTGAGTTTGAATCCCAGTCACACTACTTCCTGGCTGTGGGATTTCACTTAATTCTGTACTCTTTCCCAGCCTCAAGTTTCTTATATGTAGTGTGGGAAAAAAATATTCACCCTGCAGGGTTGTCTTAAGGAATTAAATAAATGGGATGTCCCCATAAAATCAGTGTCCTCCCCACACACTTTTATGCTGTGTGTGGCTGTCAGTGCAGATTGTGTCCTGGGTATGGCTCAAGGGAAGTATCACCCTGCAGGAGGCCCCAGAAAAGAAGATCTGTTCTCCTAAATGGAGGCCCAAGCCCCTCCCCCAGTCAGACAGCCCCTTGGCCAGCCAAACTGGCCACAGGCAGCCCAGTGTTCTGCTCCCCTCCCTCTGCCTTTCCCCCCACCTCCACTTGTCAGCTCTTCCTCCTCCTCCCAGTGCAGGCTCATCCCACCTCTTCCCACCCTGCCCCTTTCATTTGCTCCTCTGGTTACTTGCCGTAGAACTAGTGTCCACACAGTACCAGTGACATCTGCCCTCTGGCCATGCCCTCTGCCAGGTGACTGTATTAATGCCCTGTGACCCCTTCCTGCTTTCTCATAAATCATTTCAGTCTCTCCTGGGTGCTGAGGTGGGCTGAGTCTTATCTATCACAGAACCCTTACTGCATTTTGCTGAAGATTCCTCGCTCATTCTTAAAAGCCATGATTTGGTTTGAGGCGCTGCTTCTTCCTTGTTGCAGTATAAATTTTTCGCCTAGTACTAGGAGTGTTAACCCCCCCCTCCGATCCACTTGGCAACCACATCCACAGAAATTCCATAGCCATGAATACTTACAGTGGATCACAAGGCGGATGAATGAAGAGGTAAGGACAAGGCAGCTGCTGGGGACCAAGAAGAGGTGGGTCTGGAAATCAGCAGTAAGCAGTCTGTGGACAGGCAGTGGGGGCAGAGAGAAGCCTCTGGGTAGAAGGGTTGGGCCCAGGCACGAGGGCAGAATGAGCGCAACCCCTGGTTGGGGAGTTACAGGCCAGCTCTGGCTCCCACCACAGGCAGCTAGAGGCTGCAGGAAGACAGGAAGAGCCTCAGAAAGTTTCAAGCCAAAAGGCAACACCACAAAGGCATAAAGGACAGTTAAAGTATTCATTCAACAAACAGAAGAACTGAAAAGTCTCTAACCTTGCTTTTTAGAAATGTGTCGAGATAACAAAGTTACCTAAATCTGGACCCTGAAGATTGTGAGTAACTCAAGCACTGTGGAAAGCACAAGGCTCCAATGAAGTGGGGAGAGCTGGGAAGAGGGATTGAGAGAGGCCCAGGGGCGTCCTAGCTGGGAACTACTCCCCAGCCTGGCAGTCTTCAGATCTGTTCTTAGAACTGTAACAGTCAAACAAAAAGACTTAGCAGGGCATAAGGACTGCAGTGAAACTTGAAAGATCGGGAGACCCTTTCTCAGCAGACAGTCTCTGCCAGCTCTATTCTTAGGTACAGACACCGCCCTGAATGTGCTTCTGGGCATGTGCCAGGCCAGGTACCCAGGCCCTGGGCACTGGTTTAGCATCAGAGTCCCTGCAGGTCCTGCAGCTGCTGTGAATACCTCAGTTTAAGCCACCATTCCTGTAACCCGCCGAGCTAACCTCACCACTTTGGGCCCCTCCCCTGCCTTGCTCCCCCTTCTCTTGGCACAAGCAGCGGAGTCGCTCAGTGGCGTGATGCTGACCTGCTCAGAAGCGCTGCGCCCCATCTGAGGAGCCAGTGGGACAGTACACGCACTTGCACACACACACACACATGTACACACACCTTGAGGCTCCCCCTCTGAGACTGTGAGTCCCTTGATCTGTACAAGATTAAGTGGGAGCCTCCTACCCACCCATCCCCACTCCCGACCCTCCCCACCCCCACCCTGGAACAGTTCTGCTTCCTTAGCCAGACTCTGCACACTGAAATGTGAAATTTGAAGCCAGTGTTCCCCTTAGCAACCATGGTAACACAGGATCTGATAGAGAGCCTGGAGTTATAAAAATACCAGCTTCCACCAGACACTGGTTTCCAAAGGGAAACCAGTCTCCAAGCCAGAACCATTTTTAAATAGTCTTAAAACTCAGAAGATTGCCAAACCACTCTCAGTGTGGCTGCGGGAGGACATCTCTCCAGCTCACTTTTGGAAGGTGATGTAGGGGCAGACATGGGATGTTTTCTCTAAAATATAGATTCGGAATGCTTGGCTCACAGGCCCTACAAAAGTTAGATGGATGGGGGAAGTTTTTCCTCATAAGCATCAAATCATTTGGCATTTTTAAAAAATCAAATTGAACACTGGAACCCGTGATCCCTGCCCTCGCAGTCTCCCAGGGAATCCACAGCTCCAGCCATCCTCACGTTAGCGGGGGTGACTTGGCCTTTCTCCTTCCAGAGAGAGTAATTTTAATTCACATAACTATACTCTGGCAGAAATCCTACATTTAAAGGCTTCAATAGGGAGGTAAGAGGTGGAATCACCTGAACTTTTCAGCTCAGAATCAACGAAAGCCCCTGCCCTGCCCGGCTATAAACCTCTGTCCCTGCTCCAGCACGCCCTGCAGGGGTCGCTGGCCTGGGGATGGACTGGGGCCCCGAGAGGCTCTTCTGCGGGCGGCAGTGCCACTCCCTCCTTATTGCGCCTTGGCCTGTACCCTGGCTCTCTCCCTAGGCAACGGCCTCCCCACCATCTCTGCCACCTCTCCTCCTGCCTCTTCTCTCCTGGGTCCATGCCTTGTAATTTTGAAAAATATTCCAACTTGGTAATTAATGTCTGAACTTCGAGAGGCCCTTGCCTGTGCAGAGCGGGGCTGAAGGTGGGCAGGAACCGGGACTGGGAGAAATAAACGCGAATATGGGTTTTTCCCAATGGTTCCCTGTATGGGTACTATAGAGGACAGAACTATATATTCTGGGCTTGCGTGCCCAGATATACAGATGCACATGCATCTGTCGAGGGTTAAGCCTCAAACCAAATGATGCCTTCATTCCCCTCCCCCCACTCCACAGGGCCACTTCCCAGCAGGTCCCCACCCCCATTCAGGGAACTTGGGAACACTAGGGGGTCCGGCAAGGGCCTCTCTAAGGGAAAGTCAGTTGGAGGACGGGCTGGGAGTGACATGTGTGACTTCTGTGTTTGAAAGACTAGCTCTGTGCAGGTGAAAAGATTAAAATGGGCCGCCAGTAACTTCAGCTAGCCCACAAGTCAAAAGGTAAAGTTTGCCTCTTTCCCACCCACCAAGAGGCTGCAAGTGACCCCCAGCAGCACTCCAGCCCCTCCGCAGGGTTCACGCCAAACCCCCAGCCCCACACTCCAGCTCAGCAACCCTGTCCCTAGAAGTCGGGTGCCAGGCATATGCCAGGGCCACTGTGGGAATGCTGTCTCTCGAGAAGGGAACAAGGAAGCGAGCCCTATGTTAAAAGATGCGAGAGCCTAAAGCACACGTGACTCTCCACGACCCCTGAAGGCTCTTCTTCATCCTGCTCCGTGCACAGGACCAATAGTTCAAGTTTAGCCTGAGTAGATGATCCTCTCCAAGCCTCTGTTCCCGCCAGCAGATGTAAATAACATCTGGGAGGCCCCCGTCCAGACAGGAGCTGCCTTCCTCCCCTCTCCAGTCCACTCCCAGACTCAGCTGGAACCCAGGCTCAGTGCTGGTCACAGGTCACGGGTGGCCTGGGCCCGGCCTGGTAAGAAGAAGCCTTCAGGATCAGCACTTTGAGGGTGTGGGGGAGGAGGGCAGACTTGAGAGCCAGACGCACTCAGGCCGCTCACCCTCTCTGACTATCTGGCCCTCAGCTGAGGAGTAAATGTGTGTAATTTAGCAGATATGCTAATTACAGATCTACTGTCTTCCCTGCTGCATAGCTTCCTATCTGAGGGACATGCCACCTCTGAAAAATTAAGACGTGAAGAAAAGAGATCAGTCAGCAGCATATTTAATTGTATGAAATGGAGTGTTTCTTAATAAAAGAATGTAAATGAATCTAGTAAAGTGAGCCCCAGGGCCTTTGCACTTGCTGTTACACCAAGGAGATGCCTATGTTCTGTATGCCCCAGCATCAGCTCAGGTGTTCCTTCAGCTTCTCAAAGAGTCCTCTCTGTTCATGCCACTTTCTTAGGCCCGCAATCCAGCACTGTCCCCACCTTGCTGTCTTTCCAGCATTACGTTTGAGTCTGCTTTGTTAGTTGGCTTGTTTTCTGTCTCCACAGCCAGCATGGAAACTGTAGAGGTAGGGGATGTAGCTATGCACACTACATCCTCGGTGTCTAGAATGATGCTTGACACCTAGTAGGTGCTCAATAAATGCCTGTTGGATAAAGTCATGAAATAGTGTCTGAGCTGACAAAGGTTAGCCCTTGAGAAGTTAATTGGGAAGAACCTCTCAGAGAAGGTAAATCAAGAACCCTTCAAGAGGCAAGGGGGCTGCAGGGTGCGACTGGCTGGGATTGTCCCCTGGACATTAACTGAAACAGCGCCCACCCCCACCCCATCCGAGGTGCCGTGCCCAGTCAGAGCGAACCAGAGTATGGACTTCCACGAAGCTGCCTGAATTCTGGTGCATGCTGCGCTCTGTGGACAGTCTTTTCTCAACTTCAGTCCACTGAGCTTCAGAGGAGATTGAACTCGTGTGTCAGGAGTCAGGACCCACAGTCTCTATGGAGAACACAAGGGCGCCACAAAGGTCTAGGCTGAAGGGGGAGTGCAGCTCGGGAGGCAGAAGGATGGGGTGGCTGGGAGAAGCCTCCTGCGGTCCCAACAGGACAACAAAAACTTCCCAGCTCCTACCAAGGACAGCACAGGCTCAGCTGTGGAGCTACAGGTTCAGGAGCAAAATAATGGATGGTACATCCATCATTTTAAATTTTCTAGAAAGTATATTTTATTCAATAAAAGGAACAGGTGATACCCATTTATGTTATCCAACATATCCAAACAATTGTCCTTTTTTTTTTTTCCAGTTTTCTTTTTTGGCACCCGGAATCCAACTCAGGCCTTCACACTTGCCAGGGGGCCACTGTGCCCCGAAGCTACATCCCTGGGCTACACAACTATTATTTTAACATGTAACCAGTATTAAAAAGTATCAGTAAGGAAATTTCAATATTCTTGGGTTGTTTTTTTTCCTCTTGCTAAACTAAGTCTTTGGAATCAAGAGTATTTTACATGGAAGAGCTTCTCATTTCAGACCAGGGACAGTGGGAGTTCTCGAGCCACATGTGGCTGGTAGCACTGATGTTAGACGCCCAGATCCGGAGGCCACCTTCTGTATCCAACAGGCTTCAGGAACAACTCTAAATCCCCAGAGTCTCAAAAGCCCTTGCTCCGCTCTGTAGCTTCCTTGTCTCTGAGCACCCAGCAGGAATGGGGAGCAGGAAGGATTGAGCCCCAGAGCTCACTCCAGGAGGTGTGGTTGGCTGGCTAGGGCTTCTGCGCAGGGTCTGCAGAAGGCAGGATTGTGACCCCAGAATGCAAAAGAGGGAGAAAAGGTAAGGGGGGAGCATGGCAGTGGCCAGGGTAGCAGTGTGTCCAAAAGGGAGAAGTCAGGGCCGCAGTCTGGGGAGCAGTGCCGGGCAGGGGCAGCAGCTGCCAGCTGCTCCTCACAATGCCCAAACAGAAATCATGGCCCAGTGCGTGAAAGGCACAATTAGCTCATTCTTTCATCACCCTTTGGATTACGTGGGGCTACCATTTCTGTAATTAAGATCTTCTCCCTTACTCAGAGGTATTGAAACATAAAAGTATTTGCTGAATCTGGTTTCCCAGGGTTAAAAGCCAGACTTAGGAAATGCAAACACACTTGTGGAAATGCAAACACACATGCAGTAACTAATTATCCTTTAATTAAGGACAAACCCCTGCTTAAAACAATTAGCACTGGGACTTGAACAGTAGGTACAACTCCACTTTTTGCTAATTGTCCTGCCCTGATAGCCAGGATGTGACCGTTTTTGGGTAGAGCCGGGAAGATGATGAATGAGTCTCCTGCTCCGGGTCTGGACTGGACTGCGTTCCGCTTGGTTTGGAACTGTTA
This sequence comes from Petromus typicus, assembly GCA_004026965.1. Lineage (NCBI taxonomy): Eukaryota > Metazoa > Chordata > Mammalia > Rodentia > Petromuridae > Petromus > Petromus typicus. Next base: position 36,769 of record PVIR01006483.1, read on the forward strand.
GTCAGAGGAGAGTTTGAGGTGTGGGGAAAGCAAGGAGGATGTGGTTTGGGCAAGGGGAGTGGAGAGGCTGCCCCAGGCTTGGATGTGTGCCATGGGAAGTCTCAGAAGCTACTGCTGGCCATACTGAGGTGGCTTGCCTGGCTGGAGCTGAGGGCGTGGGCCAAGGATTAGCTGACTGGAAAGTAATTAGATGGGTGGGGCCGGCTGGGAAAATACCTGGAATCCCAGGGCCAGAGTCAAGACTTGCTTGGGGAACACTGCAGGCGGAGATTCAGGAGATTCGCAAGACCTGGGGAGTGAGGATTGTCCCAGTGGACCACAAGCCTTTGTTGACTCTTGCTGATAGGAAGAAATGGAGGATAGGGTTCCTATAGCCCTCTGGGAAAGAGACTTTTTCCCTCAATCACCATTTCCTCCAAGCATCTCCTCAACCTGCTCCAAACGCTTGCCCAAATTTCCTGGTCTTTCTTAAGACCTGCCCAGGCCATCGGACAGCTTGCTCTTTCCCTGGGTGGGAGGTGGGGATGCATAGGTACCAGGGACTATGACAGTGTAAAAGGAGAAGCAGAGAGAAAAAGCATGTGCCTCAAAAAGGAAGGTGTTCAGATCTCTGGAGGGGTAAGGGAAGTCATTCTCCCAGCTGGAAACTCTGCCCCAGAAAACCCCGCAAGCATTAAACCTAGAACAGCTGAGCCCTAGCCTCGAGAGGGAGCCTCAGCTCAAGGGCCTGCCTCCTGCAGTCCTAACGACAACAAAAACCTCCCAGCTCCTACCAAGGACAGCACAGCTGTGAAGCTACAGTTAGCAGTGGCGCTGCAAGGTGCTGCACCTTTGCAGATGGCCAGGTGGGAAGGACTGGATGACAGCAAGGGCCCTGCCATGTCACTCTCAGAGCAGTCCAGCTGGAGATGCGAGTGCTGACCCTGCATTGAGTCTGTTTCCCTAGATTCCAGGAACCCCTCACCCCCACTCCCAGACCAGATCAGCAAACTCCTACAATGGGCCAGATCCCTGTGCCTTGAAAGAGACAGAGCAGCTGCCTCAGGCCTGAGAGCAGTTTTCCGTCCAAAGGGCTTAACTCTGCCCTTGAGCCTAAGGAACCTGGACTGCTTGTCCAGTGGACCAGTGGCGTTCCAAGGATGCCATATTAACAGACTGAAATGTGAATTTCATAGCATTTGTGTCACAATAACCTCTCTTCTCTTGGTTCCCCCCACCCAACTATTTAAAAATGTGATAACACTGGGTGTGGTGGCCACATCTATGATCCCAGCACTTGGGAGGCAGAGGCAGGAGGATTGCTGTGAGTTCAAAGCTGGCCTGGGCTATATAATGAGTTCAGGGCCAGCCTGAACTGCAACATGAGACGCTGTCTGAAAAATTAATTAATTAATTAATTAAAATGTAATAACTGTTTAACAACTCATGGGTTGTTAAAAAAAAAAAAAAGGAAGGAAGAAAAAAACAAGTAAGGCCAAATCTTGCTGGTGGCTATGGTTTGTAGACCCCTGATTTTGATCAGTGGCTCTGGACTTCGGATCCCTGCAGGTGATGCTGTTCACAGGACAGCGTGGGAATTGCTGACCTGGGGAGAACTCGCAGGTCCCTGGGTGACGCCGCAGGGAGGAGGGCCATGCCCTGGGAGCCATGAGCCAGTCTGACCGCCACCTCATCCTCAGATGAGAACCCTGAGGCCCAGAGGTGACAGAGCTTTGTCATGTGAACCCAGGCAGAGGCTCTTCCGTCTCAGGATGCAGGACTGGGTGGTTTTCTATCTCTAGCTGCCTTCCAAGATATGCCCCGCCAGCTCACTCTGCCCAGGGCTCTTGCTGAGACACAGGAAGTGTTATGTGTCCCCTGGTGCCCAGAACGGCAGGGCTCCAGTGAGTCATTTCCCACGAGTGGCGCTGCCATGCACTGAGCCATCCTCAGCCGTCACTCAGCTCCCGCCTGACCAGCCCACCTCGTGCTGTAGAAAACTCTTGACCAGCTGTGGGGTGTGGTCTGCAAGCAGAGGTGAGACTGAGGGCCCGGGTGCTGAGCCCATAGGACTCCAGATCCCACGTTTTGGTCCTGGCTGGACCTGAGGCAGTGTCCTTATCCTCTTTGAGCCCCAGCTTCCATCAGTAAAATGGAAAACAGTGCACATTCCACTCCCTGATTGCCACAGGGACTAGAGATAAATCTATCAAGTGTCAGGTACATGGTGGAGAACTTTTATGGTATCTCTCTTGGCCTTAACCACAGAGCTACCGAGCCACAGTCTGAGCCTCATGAAAAGAAGACGTGTTCTTGTGGAAGCAGTCACTGTGTTATGCTCCCAAGACATTTCTAATTACCATTTTCCAAGCCTGGAGGCGGCCTTCAGGGCCCCCCGAAATGGGCTGCAGCCTCGTGAACCTGTGGAGATGTGCATTTGTCTTAGACATGTGACTGTTACATCAGATCTTCAAAGGCACTGAAGAAAGTCGCTCTGGCAGTGAGTGCTTAGCACATGTGAAGCCCTCAGGTTTAATCCCTAGCACTAAAAAAGAAAGTCATGAGCCAGAGGTCACTTTAACTTTTGATACTGATTCCTAGATTTGGAAATCAGCTTCCCGACCCCAACCTGTGGGCGTGGGGTCTCATTTAGCTCTGCCCCTCCAACCTCCACTGAAAGACTGAGTACCATCCCTGTGCCACCCACCCGGGCCTACGATCTCATGATGCGCCACGAGGGAAACACCAGGCAAGAGCAAGGGGTTTACAGAGCTGCCACTGGAGCCACCAGGAGATGCAGTGTGATTGCTCCAGATTTTAGATCATAGGAGGAGGTTTTAAACAGGCAAAATTGGGGTGGGGGGATGGGGATTAGCTCAGTGGTTCTGGCATCTGCCTGACAAGCACAAGGTCCCAAGTTCGATCCCCATAATGCCTGATATGGTGGCTCATGCCTGTAATCCCAGCTCTCCAGAGACAGATGCAGGAGACTAGCCTGAGTTACAAAGTGAGTTCAGGGCCAGTTTGAACTACAAAGTGAGACCCTGTCTCAATAAATAAATAAATAAGGCAAAATCAGGTTCTAGGGTTAGAAGGGAAGGCAAGAGGATTCTGGGTGTAATTAAGGCTTCTCCTCTTTTCTTTCTTTCCTTCCTTCTGCCTTCTCTTTCACTCTTCCTTCCCTCCTTCCATTTCCCCTCCTTCCTCCTTTTTTTCCTCTTTCCTTTCTTCCTCTTTCTTCCTCCCCTCCCTCCCTTTTTCTTTTCTTTCTTTCTGCCTTTCCTCTCTCTCTCTTCCTTCCTCCCTTTCTCCCTCCCTCTTTCCCTCTCCTTCTGCCTCTCCCTCTCTCTCTCCCTTGTCTCCCTCTCCTTTCTCCACTCCCTCCTTCTTCTCTTCTTTCTTTCTTTCCAGGGCCTTGTACAAACTAGGCAAGTATTCTACCACATCCCCAACCTTAAGCTTCCATTTCCTGACCCAGGCATTGGGAATGCAAAAGCATACCTTTGTGGCAATTCATCCAAACACTGAGAACTTGGATACCTTTTTTTGGTTTTTGCTTTTAGTTTTGGAAGGGGTTATACTTCAATAAAAAGCTTTCTCAAAAGAGTAGAAAGACAATATGAAGTCACTCCCTTGGAGATTTTTCTATGTAATTTTGCAGCAAAGTTAGCACATAGCTTGAAGAGTGATTTAAATATAAACACAAATAATAGAGTAAGATTTAAAATAATCTTAAAACCAGATTTAAGTATCTTTCTTCTTAACCCAAGCTGCTATCTAAGTCTATATACCTAAACTTGGCTTGCTTTAATTACCTCACCAGCCCACAGGCTGTCTCGGGCCACTTCACTACTACGCTGGACATACCAGCTATGGTGGACTACCGCCTATTTTGGATAGTGAGTCCACCAGGGCACTGGTCAGCCACCTCCACACCCCCACAGCCTTTCTCCACCCTCTCCGTCAAAGGGCTCCCCGATAATGAAACCCATTCTCCTCTCTCCCACATCACATACGACCCCTCTCTGGTTCTCATTATCCCACAGAGTGGCAGAAACCTTCCTTAAACCCATAGTACTCTCCAGGCCACTCCCCCTTCTCTCCAGGCCACGCCCCTTCTCTCTAGGCCACTCCCTCTCTGGACCCTGCCCTGCTGCTCTCTGAGAACAGCTGGAATGTGAGGGTGAGCTTTTTCCCTGTGGAATGTCTTCCTTTCTTCCTTTTCCTCACCCCACTCTTTTCCTTGTTCCATCTGACAAGGTCTCTCCCCAGAGGAGGCATTATAATTTCCAAAGAACTCTCTCCTACCTCCTATCTCCCTGCTGGCTTGTGCCCCACCAAGTCAACAGCATAGTCCCTCTCAAGAGGACCACACAGGTTGAACATCCTTGACCTAAAAATATGAAATCCATAGTGCCCCACAAACCAGACCTTCTCAAATTCCTGCACAATAGTCACCAGGGATGGGAAATTCTATACCATGAAACTTTGTTTCATACACAAAATTATTTCAATTTGTGTATAAAATTACCTTCAAGCTATAAAGTATATATGGAATATAAATGAATTCATTCTTTAGACTTGGGTCCCATCCCCAAGATATCTCCCTATGGGTATGTGAACTTTCCAAATCTGGGGCAAAAAAATTGATATTTAAATCACTTCTGGTCATAAGCCTTTTGGATAAGGGCCACTTCTGCTGAGTTCCAGCCTGGAAGAGCCAAGCCAGTTCCTCCCTCAGCCAGCCCCAGTTGTGGATGAGGGACAAAATCTGGTTCTTACCCTTGATTGCCCCTTCTGTGTTCCCCCTATGTCCACTCTGTCTGGACAGACAATAGAATAAAATACAAAGAAAACACATCGACCTTTGTAAATGTAGTCTTGCTTGTCACATTTCACATGAAGCACACACGCAGATGATGTAACTATGCGCCCTTAAGGGTGTCAGGGTGTGTGTCTCACCCTGGCAGTCATGGCCTCCTTCAGGGCCAAAGACACAGAGGTAAATGTAGGAGCAAGTGACCAAAGGATGGGCAACCATAGCTGGCACTGAGTGGGCAGCTACAGGCCCTGGAGCCCATGTTGGTCAGGTGCAAGGGCAGCAGGTGGCCCAAACCTGACAGGCACACACTCCACACCTACACTCCGGGCCTAGGACCATTGTCTGATGCCATTCCCTGACCCCTCAAACTCTCAGTGTGCTGATGGGACCCACCTCTTACTCCCAAAACCTGCTCCTAGCTAACATGACCTCCTTCCCACCACCACCACCCCTCCAGCCCCAGGGGCTGTGGGAAGTTCTGTGGATTTCTTGAATCTGGCTGCTGTTTTTCTCCTTCTCCAAGATGCTGCTACCCACTAAGAGCTACCTTCCCACCAAGCCAATCCCATTCCCTCTAGGCCACTCCCCCTTCTCTCTAGGCCACTCCCCCTTCCCTCTAGGCCACTCCCTCTCTGGACGCTGCCCTCTGAGAACAGCTGGAACGTGAGGGTGAGCTTTTTCCCCGTGGAATGTCTTCCTTTCTTCCTTTTCCTCACCCCACTCTTTTCCTTTCTCCATCTGACAAGGTCTCTCCCCAGAGGAGCCAACCCTGGGCCTCCATCCCCCAAAACAGGTGACAAGAGTTCTGGCTGTCACCACCCAACAGCACTTTCATTCTTTACAACACATAGCCACTCAGTAACAAGAGCTTCCCCTCCCCGCTACACTCACAGAATGCTTTAAACAGCTGTCATAGCTTGTCTCACCTTACCTTGCAGCAAACCCTGGAGAGAGGTAATGTCATTACACCCACAGTACAGATGAGGAAACTGAGGCCCAGAGGTGACCCCTGCATTGCACAATATAATGAGTACATGACTGAGTCAGGGTTAGAATTGAACTGTCTCCCGTATGGCATGATATCCTTATTGCAGAACCTGTCTTCCCTACTGGACTGTTGACCCATAAGGTCAGGATCTGAGCCTGTTTATTGAGTGAGTGAGTGAGTGAGTGAGTGAGTGAATTATTGCTACTGTACCAGGAGGAGTTGAGCACAGGACCTGCCATACTCCAAGGCTCTCTGTCACTGAGGGGCTGCAGCCCAGGGGTGGGAACCCATTCTGAGTGGCCTTACACATGCTTTCTGTCTCCTCAGTCTCCAGGTTTTTGGAGAGGACCAGCTGGGCACGAGAACCAGTGGGAAGAGCATGAAGCGAAAACTAGACTAGGGAGATGTACGTAAGAGCTAGAGCAAAGCAGAACCACGGGGTTGCGGGTGGAAGGGTGAGTAGCAAGGCTCTGACCACAGAGGTTAAGACAGAAGCTCCAGAGGACCTTAGAAAAAAGAGGGAGGGGGGAGCAGGAGGAGGGTCTTGCAGTGTGTCTTGGGAAAGGGAGCCAGGGTAGGGAAAGCATTCCTAACAGAGAGAGAGAGATGAGCCAAAGCTGGAAGCAGATGAGGACATGGCATCTCCATAGACCTGTGAACAAATGAGTTTGGCTGGACCCGAGGTCTGAAGGAGAGGGAGGAGGGTACAGGGCCCAGTGGAAGTGGGCCAGCAAGCAAGAATGCCAGGCTAAGCACTTTATCTCCTTGCACCCGGTCAGTTGAACACAGTAAGAATGCATGGGGAATACAAAATATTGACTCACATGCTCATTCATCCAAAAAGATCATCTCAATTTAGAAAGAGTTGTCCCATTATTAAAATTTATATTCTGCTAAGGGTAAAGCTCTAAAGCCAAACAAACTCACAGGTGCCAATTAAATACTCTTATCTTCAAGTCTCTTAGACTTGGCAAAGAGTACTTACCGAATCCCTTCTGACATCCCCAAGCAGCCCCAGGCCCTTTTCTCAGCCTGGACCTGTCTGCCCCTCTGTTGGGTGGCTGCCACTCTGAGCACAATGCTAATTATGCCTTTAGCACAGCCCTATTATTCTCTGAACATTAACAGAGCTTACTTGTCCCAGGCCCAGCTGTCTCTACCCAGTTGACCCTTGGTTCCTGCCTTTCACGCTAACCTGCCATAGAATCTACTGCATTCCCTCTGCCAAAGGGCAGACCTCAGGCCCAGCTTCTGCAATATGACTTCAAATGCCATTTCTGAAAGGTGGCACCTTTGTCTGGAATGAAGCCATTGAGGCCACTTATCCCTAAAAACAGCATGTCAAGATTGTCATGTAGGACATGGTTTGAGCAGAGAGTACTGCTGTACTTTGTGGCAGGAGAATGGGCCAGTCACTTCAATTTCCGAAGGCCCCGGTGGTCACTCTTGCCCTCCCCAGGCATACTTCTTGAGTCTAACCTCTTGAGACTGGGAAGAGGCACTAACCTAGGTGTTCACAGGCCTACCACCAAGAACCTCTGAGAAGCTTCTTCCCAGCTCAGGGAAAAGTGGGTCATCCCTGCCCTGCTGATCACCTGCCCTGGGATCTAGTTAGTGAGGAGGGGCCTTTGGATTCAGGGAGTCCCTTCCTGCACCCCAGCTGGGCAGCAGTCCTCAAGGTTACTTCAGAGATGCGGAGAAGTCCCCACTGTGTCCACATCTGCCTCCCCCATCCTTTCTGATCAAATCTATTTGCCTGGCTTCATGAAAAGAAACTTAAACCCAATGATGTCTCCCATCTTCCCCAGTGACCCACCACAGCAAGTGGATGGAAATAAGGGGGGATCCAGGAAGGTGCTGGGCAGATGTGATGAGCAGACTGGACAGTGCCCTTGACTCCCCAGTGAGTCAGGTGGCTGGAGAGCACCTCACAGCAAGCTCACCCAGGGGTGGAAAGGACAGTTTCGCAAGCAAGGCCAGGACTGGCGAGCTGCCCGTTGGCCCCTGGCACATAGATGGCCAGTTAGGAAATCAGGGAGCCACTCTGTCTCTCCCAGCAGGCGCTGCTTCTCACTTGCCACTGCACTCCTCACTCTGGCACTGGCTCTGGGGTCAGGCTGGCGGCGGGCAGGCAGCCGAGAACCCCTGCCACAGACCGAGTGCCCAGGGAGCACCCGCTGTCACTCAACTCGTGTTCTCCTGGGGTCCCGGCCCGCCACTGATAAGGCCCGCCAGTTATCTGTGGCCATCTCTGGGTAGGTGACGCTCAGGGAAGGATTCCAGACTGTTTCCTTGTTGAGCTGAGCTCCAATGCCCTTATCTCCTTTCCTGCCAGGCAGGGACTCCTCACCATTCACACAAAAGAAAACTCCACCCAAGACGCCCAACCTCCACCTGCTCAAAGGTGGAAAGTTTGCTTCTGGTTTCATTAACTCCATCTGGCCATCAGTCAGGGAAGCCATGAGGTGCACTGAGCTAATGTTCAGTGTTCAGATTCAGTCCCGAAAGGGGGACAAAGAAGAATGTAGCCATCTTAGTGTCTGCTTTGGAAGCTCCGAGGCTGGCAGTCAAAAGCAAGATGCATCTCAGGGAAGATGCAACCAAGGGATGGGCCAGAGGTTAATCGCATGAGTCAGGAGCCTTCAGAGTGGGCAGTGATGACAGGAGACTGCTGTGGCATCAGGCAGGACAGGGGAAGGTAATAAAGATGGGTATGCAGCACACAGCCTCTCATTTGGGCATCCTGCAGCCTGGCAAGTGGGAGAATTCATGAATGTGGGAACAGGAGTGGGAACATGAGCGTATAATGTGTAAGACAACTGAGTCTCTGAATCCTGTGATCAGCCAGTTCCCAAGGCCCTGTGAGCACTCAAAGGGAACCCCCGCTGCCCGGCTTTCGGAGGCTTAGTGTTCTGCAGCCTCAAAAGAACAGTCTACTCGGAGACACTCAGCCTCACCACTGGTGACGCTTCCTGGAGGCAGGGGGCTGGCTGTGTTGACCCTTCAAGGTCTTGTTCCAGCCCAGCAGTCCCTGAGTCTACAGGCAAGTTGCTATGGGAACTGTAACCTTGAATTTCCTGGCTCTGAGGCTGTGAAAATCACAACCTGAACCTTCCGTTGATGTGGGTTTTTCGATTAATTTCCTGTTTGATTGTTTACTTTAGCGAGCGGAAAATGCCTTTGCAAGCAGCTCGTCCCCTCTACCAGACGCTTGTCACACTCTCCCCACAGAGCCAGCGAGGTCAAGTTGAGGCCTCAGGTGGGGGCTGGCAGCCAGGGGAGGGAACGTGACCCAGCGAGGGCCAGCAGGCGGCCCCTGCCCTCCCTCGTCCTTCCCCCGCCCCCTCAAGGGTCCCCTGCTGGCAGGGTAGACCTCCACGGTGCAGCTCAGGCCCTGTGAGGAAAGCCTGCCCTCTGCTCACAGGCCTGGGCCTGGCCCCAAGCCAGCCCCAACCTCCTGACGCAGGGAGCTGCTTTGTGCCGAGTCAGACACAAACTGTATTCATTCCTTCTGAGGGGGTCAGGATCCAGGGTGCCCCCTGGATGGACACTCCTGTCTGGGCTGCCCCAAAGGAATCTGGGAAAGAAACAGCGTTTCCCTCAGTCTCCCCTTCAAGTGCCCTAGCAGGGAGTAGTGGACATGTGCTCGGATGACCCTGTCCTGTGCCTGCTGTGTTCCTTGGGGACGGGATGGGGAGGCAGATATGGACAAGGATCCATATCTCCTACCTGATGACCTCCTGCTTGAGGAACTGGGCACAGGGCACCCCTCAGCGCCCTCCTCCCACCTCACTTGCTCCACCCTCAGAGATAGGCAGCGGCACCCAACCCACTTTCTAAGTGGGAAGTCTGAGGCCTGTGAACAGGAAGTAGAAGAGGCTAGAAGGCTACAGGCTGACTAGTCAGTAAATCTAGGGGAGGGGTGGTGCGCGGTAACCTCTCAGGAGCTGCCTCTCCTGGGGACTGTGTAGCTCGTTGTGTGATGTAGGGAAGTTTTGGGAATGGAAGGGGTGTGACTACTCATCACTTAAGAGTAGCAAGTGAACGCCAGCATCATCCCAGCAAACCAGGTGGTAGTCACCCTCCTCTCCCCGGCCTCTACTCTCATCACGTGGGGGATGGGGGGTTGCTAGGTAAGCCACTTTGACTCTGAAGCCAGACTGGATCTATGCTCAAATCCCATTTCCCACGTATTTACGTGCTCTCAGGGGAGTCATTTTGCCCCGAGCCCCACTTCTACTGCTGCAGCATGAAGTTAAGTGGATATCCAACCCCCAGAGTCTGGTGTGGGCAGACCAAATGTGTATGAAGTTCCTAGAGCAAGCCCTAGAAGACATCATCCTGGTGACAGACCAGGAGCCCAGAAGTGCGTGTAGCTCCTAGGAGGCCCCTGCGGAAGGGAAGCGCTCACGGCTGCCCGGCTGCGGGCTGTTGGCACAGTGAGCACAGAGAAGGCAGGTAGAGCTTGTCCCCGGGGTGGGAAGGGCATTAACAGAGAAGCTGAGAGGCACTGGCTGCAGACACAGCTGACTTCCCTGTGTTTCACACCTGACCCGGGGGCTTGGAATTAACAACCTCAGGCTCAGCAAGCAGAGGTTCCTCCTGCCCAGGCGACTGGCCTGGGCTTGGCCCCAAGAGGAGCCACTAGAGCTGTGGCCCTGATCCTCTGGCTCCAGTGTCTGCAGGATTCTGTGTCTGCTCTGAGCCCTAGATAACGTTTCCAGTCCCTGGAGCCAGCTGTGGGATGAAGAATTCCCCCGTGTGACATTTACTGCCGCCACTTCGTACTGGATGGTTTGCAAGCTCGGCAGGAAGGAGGCTAATTATTCCCTCTGGGCGCCTGGGCCACAGCAAGGGTGCCTACAGGCCCGGCTGCCTTAGTTAGGAGGACTGGCAGCCAGACCACAGGGCACAAGCTGGGACCGAAGTCCAGGTCCGAGCCAGGCTCTTCCTTGACATCTGAGCCAAAGAACCATACCAGGACTCCTTGTCAGGCTAGGGGACAAGTGACATCTGGGACCAGCTCGCTACTCCAGACAGTCAGAGTCTGCAGTCGGGCAGGCACGGAATGATGACGATAGGAAGCCAGCTAACTCCACAGCTTCACCCATGAGTTGGGCAGCGTGAGCAGAACTCCGGCCCCTTCCTTCTGCCTCCCCGGGGCGCTCTCCCTTCCCCTACTCCATGCACTCGACCCTGTCTCCCACGACTTTCTCCTTACCAACCCGCCGGGAGCCTTCACACAGACTTCAGGCTCTCCCGCCTCCAACAAGTATTGCCACTGACCTCGTGCCACTTTCTCTGGGCATTCTACCCTCCCTCTCTGCTATAAGCAAGTTCAAAAAGCAAAACAGCAAGGGGAGGCAAAAGGCAGGAGGGAGAGAGAGAGACTCAAAGGAAAAGAAAGCAAGCCCGTACTCTTGTCTGCACATCTGACCCCCTCTCACCGTCCAAACCTCAGAGCCAGGGCTGTACCTGCTCCTCCCAAGCATCACAACAAAGTCAGCCTCACTCTGCTAACACAGGGGACCTTGGTCATTGTGCGTCTTTCTCAACCTGTCTGTGCGTTTGACACTGTGGACCTCGCACCACTTTGGAACATGCTTGGCTTCCCCGCACCACTTCTTCCGGTGCCACTTATCCTTCTGCGCTCATCCTCCTCCTCCTCAGCAGACTCCTCCCTTTCCCTTCTCACCCTTTACACCTCGCTGTTTCCAGGATCAGAGCTCTCTCTTCTCATTCTGCGTGCTCGTCAGGCCGCCTCACACCCTGGCAGCCCCTGAGCATCCAAGGTCCCTAGGCTCATGATCTCTGAGTCCTCCACTCACTTGCTTTCTTCTTGCCTCTCCAGGACTATGGGTGGCATTGCTGTCTATCCAGTCAGGCCAGTCCCAAGCCTGAGGGTGGCCTCGCTTCTACACTGCCCTTGTTGTCACCCCCACATCTGCTTCTTACTCGATTGTGCCTCTTAAACCTTCTCCTTCCTCTGTGCCGCCATAACTTCATACCAAAGCCTCCTCACTGGCCTCCAGTCTCAACACTATTCACCTAGGTCCACTTTTTTCTCCACTCTCCACAAGACAGGATCTTTGTAAACTACAAATAATAATAATAATAATAATGCTACTCTCCATTTTGAAAGCCTTTAGTGACTTGGGGAAAAAACTCAAATTCAGTAGCACAACATCCACAGGCTGTTTGGGATGTGACCCTTGCCTTCTTTGTCTCCGTGCTCTGCCCCTCCCCCCACAGAGCGCCACGTACTTAGGTGTTTTGAAGGATTTGTGCACTAGTTCATTCTGCTTGCTGACACTGTTAACTTGTGCATATTCTTCTATGTGCCTGGAGTGTTCTCCACCATTACCTTCTATCCCATACTCCAACCTCACCTGCTAGTAAAACTGTCTTGATCATCCCCTACTAGACTGTGAGTTCTAAGTCTTACTCTGCTTGGTACCCTTGTATTTATACCGTGTTTAGCACACTGTAGGTATTCCATAAATGTTGAAAGGTGGTTAGGTAAATAGATGGATGGATGGATGGATGGATGAATGGATGAAATGATAGCTGTATGGATTAATAGTTGATGGTCACCAGCACAAAAAAAAGTAAATCCAAGCCAGGCAAGTGGTGCACTCTTGCAGTCCCATGACTTAGGATGCTGAGGATCACAAGCACAAGTTCTGCCTGGGCAACTTAGTAAGACTCTGTCTCAGAATTTTTAAATAAATAAATAAGGTTGAGTCCGGGAATTTAGCTGAGTGGTTCTGGTGCCCGTCTTACAAGTGCAAGGTCTTTGGTTCGATCCCCAGTAAACACATACAACAGTACCAGGCATGGTGGCTCACGCCTACAATCCCAGCACTGGGGAGGCAGAGGCAGGAGGATTGCTGAGAGTTTGATTGCTGAGGATTGCCTGGGCTACATAGTGGCTCAGGGCCAGTCTGAACTACAAAGTGAGTTCCTATCTCAAAAAAAAAAAAAAAAAAAAAATAGGACTGAAGATGTAGCACAGTGTAGAGTCTCTAGGTTTAATCCCCACTGCTACCAAAAAAAGTGAAAGGGAATAGAGAAATTAAGAACAATTTAATTTTGTTAGGACCCTGGCTATTGTTACCACTCAACAGAATTAAGAATTATGTGCTCCACTCAGCAAAAATAAGGATCAGCAAATCTGAAAGAAAGTAGAGAACCTAAGATTATCCTTAAGGAAGAGTATGCTCTGCTAAGACTTGCTGTCTGTGATTTGTGCAAGCCACTCAACTACTGAGCCTCAGTTTCTCCATCTATTAAGAAGAGATAATAAAGCCTGCAGTCTTTGCTTGTCTCCACAAGAGTGTCATGAGGGTAAATGGGATGGTGCATACAGTGTGTAGAATCTGCAGGGGAGGTATATGTGTATAAATATATAAATGTAATAATAGTAATAACACCTTGCATTTCAATCAAGCCTTGCACTTTTCAAATCTCTTTCGCATACATTATCTGAGTTGATTCTCAAAACATTTCTAGGTAGGATTGATCCCCAGACTCAGGTGAAGGCCAGAAGCATGATGGGATTGAGGGGCTGCCTGAGATTACTCTTTCTAAGCAGCAAGTCTTCTGACACCTTGCCTGTTGCCTCTATTTGATGACCGCCTTTCCCGGGTAGATTAGCTACTTCCTGGCCTTCCTCAACAGAGACCCCCCTGTAACTGACCCTCTTCTTGATGACTCAGTCATTACCATGAGCAGCAGTCCCTGTGCTCTCCTCTCAACTTGGCTAGATACAGGTCCAGGGCCAGCAGTGGCACAGGGCAGTTGACCTTGAATGTCCCTAAGGACACTCCTGAGATGCAGATGACCATGTGTGGGCCTCATGCAAGACACCACTCTGGGCCCTGTGCCATGCACTGGGGCTGTTTCTTCTGATTCTGCCTATCCTTCTTCTTCTCCCCTTTTTCTCCACTGGTAATGTACCCAAACACTATGGCTGCCTCCCCATGCCCACTCTGCTCCTTTTTACTCTCACCTCTGACCTGTGACTTCTTCCACACTTTCAGTTTGTCCTGCTAAGTCCTAGAGCTTCCTTCCACCCAGCCAGCCAATCAGAATGCTCACTGGGGCTTCTTCTCCAGGAAGGCAGCCAATCACAGATGCTCTGTAAACCTCCCTCTCCTACTCCTTCAATGCTGTTTGCCCGACCATCCCTCCACCCCTTCAAAGGAAGGGGGCTCCTGAGGCAAGCAGGCCCTGAGGCTGAGCTTTTGCAAAAGCTGCCTTGGGCAGCCTGGATCTGTCCTTCCGAAGTTGTAGAATGTAGGGTGTAGGATGTGGGGGTGTCCGAAAGGGCTGGCCAGTGGGCCTGGTTGTGATCTCCTGCACTCATCGCCACCTGCACAGCAAGGCGGCAGCCCCACGGCTCCTTCCATCAGCACCCTTTTCCCTCCTGCCGGGTGGCATCCCGAAAGCCAGCCTGGTTCCATCCTGGGCACGCCTTGGGCAGTACGCCCTTGCCCCATGGCCCTTCCCCATGGACTCTGGGATGCTCTTTCTCCCTGGTTGCTATTCAGCAGAGCACCTTGGCTTCTCCCCAGGGAGGATATGATGGGTGTGCCCACAACAAATCTCCGGCAGAGACAATAGGACAGGAATGTATTCGCTTCCCAACAAACACTGTGTGGGCTCGCACAATTGCCTTGGATTCTCTTCCAAGAAACACATCTCGCTGTGCAAGGGCGAGGGTGGCTTGCCTGCCCCAGCCCGCCCACCTCCCTCTCTGTGCCAGAGACAGCAGTGGGGGGGGGGGGGGCGCCTCTCCCCCACCCCTGGCCTCCAGCCGGCCAGGTGGGCGGGCTCAGTCCTCCATCAGCGTCATGGGCAAGAGATGATCCTGCCCTCCCAAATGGTAACTGCTCTGGCCACTGCCTTTGTAACCATTCTTTTAAATTATGGGAATATACACAAAACACAAAATGTATCTTTTGGGCAGTTTTTAAATGTCCACGTCTGTGACTACATCCCCTCACATTGCTGTCCCCTTACCATGCAGACAGAAGCCACATTTCACACAGCCCCCCAGGCCCCCCACGTCCATCTCTAGAACCTCATCTTCTTCAATCAAAGCACTAACTCCCCACCCCCACCCTTGCTCCTGGCAACCACCACACACTTTCTGTCTATAAATTCAACTACACATTCTAAGTTCTTCATATAAATGGAATCATACAGTATCTGCTTTTTTGTTCCTCACCTCTTGAAGGTTCATTCATGTAATATCCTAGGTTACAGTTGCCTTCCTTTTCAAGGGTATATAATGTTTCACTGTGTTCATTGTATGCAGGGACCAATTATTTATCCACTCACTTGTTGATAGACACTTGGGTGGCTCTGCTTTTTCACATTTGTCATTTGTGCTGCAATGAGCATAAGCACACAAGTACTACATCCATTCTAGTAGCCACTGCTTTTTGAGATTCATCTTTGAGTCAGACAGTGCAGTCACCCCAGCAGATCCCAAATAGAGCATTCATAAATGAGAGAGCTACTTGGCCTCCTCCACATAACAGCAGAGATCACATGCCCAAAATCTATCTGTCCCATAGAACAGCCCTGAAGATGAGACACAGGAATCACCAGGAACTTGGGCAGAGTGGGAGTGTGGAGAGGTTCTACAAAGGGCAAGTCAAATGGGGAGTCCTGAGGAGCCCCAGCACTGAGCGGGGTTCAAGAGGGAGCCCCTGTGTTGGGTTGCGGGGGGTTGGGAGGACCATCTCCTGTTATACACAAAGAGCAGCAGGCATGGAGCCAATGAAGTTCCTTCAGGGGTCGGAGGTGGGGGCTGAAGGAACCATCCTCCCCTGTCCCTGCAGTCCCCAGGACCTGAGAGTCCACTCATGAAAGGTGGCATAGGAAAGTCAAGTCTGCAGCCACCAACCCCTCCACACACTCTGCACTCCAGCAGCTGTGAAGGAAGAGGAAAATGCAAAGCTCTCCACCCTCCGTGGCTTCCTTGAGAAAGCCCAGCAAGCCCTATGTCCGTGGCTGGCCGCACAGTGTGATCTTTGGCTGCACAAAGACTGCAAACAACCCAGCAAAACGCTCGGTTGGAGGGAGAACCCGCCCACAGCCCTGCTGGAGAATCTCGTCAGTCTGCCCCCTACCCTGGCAGTCAGGGACCTCTGGCACCGCCTAGGAGGAAGCAGAGGAGAACGTGGCCCTGCAGAGGGTACATGCTGCAGTCACAAAAACAGAGGAAGACAAGAAGGGAAAAAAGGAAAAGTGCAGAGCTGCAGAGAAGCCCAGGTCCCCCGGCACAGAGGGCACCTTGGGCAATAGCCGCCACAGAAGGGACCCTGGCTCACTAGGCAGTGTGCTCATTGACAGCACCAGGAGGCTTTGCAAGGTTCTCCCTGCAGTGTCAGCCAGGTCTACAGAGTCACTTACCATGCAGACAAAAGCCACATTTCACGGCAGCAATTCCCTGTCCAATCCTAGTTTTTTTGAAGAATTCCCCATTATGTTACCTCAATTGCCCCTAAAACTCAGGATTTGACAGCCACTGGGAGCGGTACTAGGGACGCTACAAAGCTGGTCAAGGGCAAGACGGAACCTAGGAAAACCTGGATTGGGCCACCGTCATGTGTCAGCCAGCACCCAGGTGTGTCCTGAGCCTACCTCTCCACCTTCCCACCAGCTCTCACGTGCTCTTCTCCCCAGCCAGCTGCCACCGCCTACTCTGTCTCTGGAGCTCCTCCCCCAGATGAAAACTTTCCCCTTTCTTGTGATTTCCACTGGCAACTTTTATTTTAAGCATTTTCTCCTGCTAAGCACCAGGGGAAACATCTGAGAGAAGTTTACCTTGGCAGGAAGTTCCAGAAAACTGTACAGGGCTCTCCTTTCGCACATGCCCATCTTCCCTGTAGACCAAATGGGGTCCAGTTCTCCTTTCCCTCTGACCCCATGTCAGACAATCACAGGTCCCTTGAATCCTCAGAACCTGCCTGTCAGAGGGAGCTGGGTTGGATGCTGACCCAGGTAATTCAGGGAAGTCTGCTGCAAGGTGGACCCTTCCTCAACGAGCTCCACACCCTGCCTTCTGGTCCCCGAGTCCTCCAGGTGAGAGAGACTTCCCTATGCAGTCCCCAGGCAATGGCTTTGTAGAAAGTCCTCCTTGGTGCTCCTTAGGATCTGTAGCTGTGGAACTAGAAACAAGAAAACTCCAGAAGCAGACCTGTGTGTGCAGGGAGGACATCTGGGTGCCACAGCTTACTCCACTGTGCAGACATGTCAGGTCAACATGCAAAGTTTCTTCTCTCTTTTCTTCTAAAGATAGTGCCTGTGTAGTTTGGCATGTGTGTGGGTACCTGGGCAGGAGTAATTCCAAGAGTAACATTGCTGGGTCAGAGGGTGCATACCATTGCTAGGTTGATAATTACCACCAAGTTGCCATCTATAGAGTTGCCACACACACACCCCTAGTCCTGGCAATTGAATCCAGGGCCTCGTTGCTGAGCTACATTCTTTTTGTATTTTTAATTTTAAGACAAAGTCTGGGCCAGGGATTTAGCTCAGTGGTTCCAGGGCCTGCCTTGCAAGCTCAAGGGCCCAGGTTTGATCCGTGGTTATCACATACAACAATACTGGGCTTGGTGACTCACGCCACCAGCAATCAGTAGCACATACCACAATGCCAAGTGTGGTGGCTCATGCCTGTAATCCCAGCATTCGGGAGGCAAAGGCAGGAGGATTGCAGAGTTCAAGGCTGAATTGAGGACCAGCCTAAACTACAAAGCAAGACTCTGTCTCAAAAAAACTAAACTAAAAAAAAAAAAAAAAGTATTGATTATAATTTTGTTCTGTGTCTCCTCTGGCAAGAGAGGTGTGGAGTGAGGGCATCTAGCCTTCATCTTTCCGAAACTGTGTGCACTGCAGGACCTCGAAGACCCACTGCCCCTTAGTATGGGCCCTTTCTTTCTTTCTTCCTCTTTCTTTTTTTTTTAACAAGGTCTCACTTTGTAGTTCAGGCTGACCCTGAACTCACCCTGTAGCCCAGGCTAGCCTCGAACTCACAGAAATCCTCCTGTGTCTGCCTCCTGAATGCTAGGATTACAGATGTGAGCCATCACGTTAGGCTTTATAATATGTGGTACCAGGGATCAAACTCAGGACCTTGCACTTTCCAGGCAGACACCAGAACCACTGAGCTAAATTCCTGGCCCTGGTATGGGCCTTTTCTTTCTTTCTTACCAGCTCTGCCAACTGAGCCAAGTTATCTCCCTGCCTCTCAAATATGTTAGCACATATTCTCCAAGGGCTCTCTGGCTACCAAGTGCTGCAAACAGGAAGACAGAAAGGGGTGAGCCAGGGTGGTCAGGGCTGCACAGACTGCTCAGGGCAGGCCGTTCCGATGAAGTATCCTCAGCCAGCACTCTGCACAGGGGAAGGTGAAGTCTGCAGCTATGGAGCGGCTGAAGATTGCTGAGGGCTAGAGTGCAGAGAAGCCCTGAGTAGGGAATGTGATATGTGCTGCGCCATGGAGGGACTCTGCAAACGTCGAGCGAGCAAATCACAAAGGGCCCCAGACCGTCTGATTCCATTGGTAGAATTTGTCCAACACAGGCAAATCCACAGAGACAGGAAGGAGGCTGGATGTGGCTAAGGCTGGAATGAACTAGAAATGGGGAACACAGATACAAGCAGGTTTCTTTTGGAGGTGATGAAAATTTCCTAAAATTCAGCAGTGGTAATGGTGGCCTAACTCTTCATATCCTAATATCCACTGGATTGTACACTTAAAGATGGTACATTTTAGGTTATGGTATCTCAGTTTATGAATTATATCTCAGTCAAGAAAGAAATAGAATGTGGCAGGCAGGTAGAGGGAACTCTGGTTGGGAGAAGAGTTAGGCCAAGCGCTGAGCCTGGTTAGGATGGATTCTGGTCTCTGGGTACATTCACGCTGCCTTGGTTTGGAAAGATTGCAATATCGGGCCAATGAGGAAGAATGCTTGCTTGCTGGACACCCTCCCAGCGCCTCTGGCCCAGTGGCTAAGCTTCTTCCCACACAGGATCACCAAAAGGACCTGCTTGAACCCACTGCATGCAGCACACTTGCCACCCACTTCAGAGGCCCCGCAGCCCTTCTCTTTGAGGGTCTCTGCTGACGTGGTCCTGACCTAGCCAGGACGCAACACTGTGACCACATAGTCTTCCCGCGGCCCAAAGCCAGCAGAGCAGTCACTGCCTCTGGGTACACTTTCCATTCTACCTTCTGACCTTCACAGGACAAACTCAGGACCGGGCTGGAGTGGCCAGAGCAGGGAAGGACGGCCCCAACCCTCAATCGATGTCCTCTCTGTTCTTTTCTTCACAGCTCCTGCAGTCTCAGGATGTGAAGGAAGATGCTGTCCTTTGCTGCTCCATGGAGGTAAGCAGCGGGGCTGGGTGTCCCAACCACAGACCCATGTGTCCCTCACAGCTCACAGCTGGAGGGGGCAGGGAACAGTGGAACATCCACAAATCCAGGGGAATTGTTCGTTGAGGAAGGCTGGAGAGAATGGCCTCTTGTGTGGGCACGGATCACTGGACCAGAGCCGGCCGCCCTAAACCAACATGACGAGTGCACGTTGGAAGGTTCTACCTGCATTCCCATGGCGTATCCACTGTTCACTGACACCCTTCCTCTGGGATCTTCCTTCGAGCCTGGCTCTGCCTGGCCCCTGAGCATATCCTTGCCCTCTGCAACAGCTCAGAGTCACTCAGAGGGGAACACAGGGAAGAGGGGCACTCAGCATGGGTCCCACTCTGACAAAAACTGAAGAGCATGCCACGGAGGTGGCTCTATCCAGGCTGCAAAGGAAGCACTCAGAGAATAGTGCCAGGAGCCTGGACGGCGGACTTGGGTCAGTGAGATGGTCACTTATTTCATTTGTTGGACTCCAGCACTGCAACATGGTGCTGGGGGAAATGAGGGCTGGAGAAGGAGAAGGTGCAGTGCCTACCCTCTGATGGCTGCAAGGCTGGCTGGGGCAGGCCACACACACACACACACACACACACACACACACACACACGCTGGATGGAGGGTATGTGAAGTGTGTGTCAGCAAAGAGCAAATACCTCACCAAGTCAGGGGAGAAAAGTCAAGTTGGGCCCAGCAGGTCGAGCAAGGCTTTGTGAAAAAGGCAGAATTGTTGGTCAAGTGGGACACAGCTAGAGGTAGGACAAAAATAGGGACCATGGGGGCTGCCAGCCAGTGAGTGGTTCACTGGTCCAGAAAAATTGGAACTTTTTCCTCCAAGGATTTTCTTCAAGAATTATGGGGTCTCTTGGGCCGAGGATTTAGATCAGGGTTCCAGCTCCTGCCTTGTTAGCACAAGGTCCCTAGTTCAATCCCTGGTAACCACATACAACAATGCTGGGTGTGGTGACTCACGCCCACCAGCAATCAGTACCACATACCACAGTGCCAGGAGTGGTAGCTCAGGCCAGTAATCCCAGCACTCAAGAGGCAGAGGCAGGAGGACTGCTATGAGTTCCAGATTCACCTGGTCTACATCGTGAGCTCGGGGCCAGCCTGAACTACAAAGCAAGACCCTATCAAAAAAAAAAAATTATGTATTCTCTCAAGATCACCCAGCTGGGCTTCTGCCCTGGTTCATATTTCTCTCCTCACCTTGTCAAAAGTGTGGGCAGAGGGCCGGGGAGTTAGCTCAGTGGTTCTGGCGCCTGTCTTGCAAGCACAAGGACCCAGGGTCGATCCCCGGAAACCACATACCATACTGGGTGTGTAGACTCACGCCCAGCAGCACTCAGTACCACATACCACAGTGCCGGGCGTGGTGGCTCACGCCTGTCATCCCAGCGCTCGGGAGGCAGAAGCAGGAGGATTGCTGTGATGTGAGTTTGAGGCTGAGCTCATGGTCAGCCTGAACCACAAAGCGAGACCCTGTCTCAAAAAACCTTAAAAAAAAAAAAAAAAAAAGTGTGGGCAGAGGTTGGTCTTGAGTCTGGAGAAAAGGGGAGAGAGAAACAGACCTCATCCTGCTCTCCAGTTCCAACCCGTACAGCTAACAATGCCTCAGCTCATTTCCAGAGAGACCCCAGCAAGGAGAAGTTAACACAGAGCCACCTGATGACTCAAGGGGACAGGTCACTAGACCATTGAGGGTGTGCGTGTGGTCAGGGAAGGCCTCCTGTAGGAAGGGAGGTTCTTGGGTGAAAGGGACAAAGGGAATGTTCTTGGCAGGGGGTGCTCTTCGAGGCCTGGGCAGTGGGCAGTATTCTGACTCTGTAGCATGGAGCTGCACGGGTGACTTGACTGTTCCCACCTGGGTCTGCATGTCGCTGGCACCACCCCTCTGTTTCTTATCCCTGCCCCCAGCCCACCTAATGAAGGTGCCCAGGGAGCACTGTGACACCTGGTTCTGCCCTAATGAGCCCCCACTTGTGTGCCCACAGCTACAGAGCACAGGGCGACTGCTGGAAGAGCAGTTGCCCGAGATGATGACGGAGCTTCTAGCCAGTGCTCGAGATAAGATGCTCTGCCCCTCGGAGTCCATGCTGACCCGCTCACTGCTCCTGGAAGTCATTGAGCTCCACGCCAACAGCTGGAACCCTCTGACGCCCCCCATCACACAGTACTACAACAGAACCATCCAGAAACTGACAGCCTGACAGCCAGGGCCCTGGCGGGTGGCCTGTGGGCAGCTGGAGCCCTGTGTGCAGAACCAGATGGACAAGCGGGAGGACAGGGGTGGCCCTGGTGGGAGAAAGAAATGCGGAGGAAGGCAAGCAGAGTCAGTGGCCAGTCTGGAGCCAGCCGGCAAAGGGATCAGGTCTCTGAGAAGAGCCCCCCTCGTGCATAAACACCCCCACCCGAGCCTGAGCATGCGGCAGCTCCTACCAACAAGGGAAGCATGTTTCTTTTCCACGGTGGCCCTGGCCCTAGACCTCCCTCACTCCCACCCCCTCTACTCCCAGCCACCCGACTCATCCACCCAAGCAGCGGGCTTGTCGCCACCACCACTCTTCCGAGGCCCCTGCCCCCCTGCAGCCCTGAACACCAGCCTCCCACACTGGGGCACCGCTTGGGTCAGAAAAGATCTCAGAAGGCTGAAAAAGTGGGTCGAGACGGGTTCCTATTGTTTCCTGCGTGCTGTCAGGCGCAGTCGCCAACTGGCAGCAGGCGACATGTAGCAGATGTCCGGGAGGACAAAGGCAAGCACGGTCCCCACCAGCCGCCAGTAATTGACGGCCTTTGTCAGCCACAGCGGAGCTGGGAGAGGCGCTCTGCTCCCCTCTTCACACCCCACCCTCCCAACCTCAGTTCCTCCAGCCTTGGGCCCCCAGCCCAGGCCGGGGACACTGGCAGCCTGGGAGGGAAGCTGGAGCTTGCAACTCATTGTGCACTCTTTTCTCCTAGTGTGTTTTACTTTTCGAAAGTCGGTTGCTTTGAAGTCTTCTCTCAGTGAAAATACCCTCGATGTGATCACACAGTCAGCCCGGCAAGGACCCTCTGATTAATGGGAGATCAAACCCGACCCCCTCTGGAAGGATTCTAGCCATAGATAGCTTGCCAGTAGCCAATTAGGGTAATTGGAAACTTCTGCCCCAGCGGGGGTTCCCGCTGGGATCCTGTGTTCCTCCCCGTGTGGCCGTAGCCACTCTGCTCTCCTGTTTCTGGCTCTCAGACGATCGGAACTGTGGCTGCGTGGCTATGTTAGACATGGGCCTGGCCATCGGGTTCTCTTGGCAAATGGGGCCCAGAACAAGTTTGGCAAACTAAAACCAAAATGAAAGTATTGTCCTGAGCTCCTATAGGGAGAAGGTAAAGGTGGGAGCTGCCTGGCTCCCCAGGATTTGTCTAACTCGTGGGCTATGCCATTGCCCAAGCCTTATCCTAGACAGGATCCTGAAGCCCAGCTGTCCAGCTGGTGGGAAAGGGAGAAACCACTGAGTCCTGTGAAGGACAGTCAAGTGGGCCCCCGATGGAACTTTCCAAGCGGGAAGCAAGGCTGGGGTTTCTCGGAAGGGCCTGGCCTGGAGAGCAGCCCCGTCTGTGAGGAAGGCTGAGGTGACGCCGTGGGATGCTGGCATCCGGATGGGGACCAGTGTCGGCACAGCCCATGTCTGAAGTGTGAAGCCCGCACTTTGATGAGCCCCCAGAAAATGCTATCAGAACCCATCAGGCTCCTGATTTGCTCCTTACTGAGATTGGCCATGGCCTAGGTCACACCGGAAAACTTATGGCTCCAAATCAGACTTGCTGGAAGGTGAAGAGTAGGGAGAGTTTCTGTTGATTGTTTCTGAGCCAAGGAAAAAGCTCCTCATTCAAGCCTGGCTTTCCCCCTGAAATTGGCCTAGGATGACAGCCTGTGCTAGTCACCCCCAAAACATACCTGGGACAAGGTGTTGGAGGCACAGTTTCTCTTTAAATAGGTCAGTGGCCTCTGCCAAGAGGCCACCCTGGCCCCTGGCCCCACCTCCTCCCTCCCCTTCTCCTCCTTCCCAAGCTTTCTCAACCTGTTCCTTTTTTTCCCCTTTATTGATTTATTGGTATATTTTAGATATACATTATGATCACATTCAACTTTAAGAATTTGTACCTGTACATGACACATAGTTCTCATTTCTCCCATTCCTTTGCCCACCTACACCTCACCACACCCTATATACATAAGCTTTGTTTCTACTTTTTACCATCAAACTGCTTCTTTCTCTTCTTTACTTTTCCCTAACCCCCTTTTCCCTTTCCCCTTTGAACATTTTCTTCCTGTTTCACAATACCTACCATACATTGTGGACCTCATTTATACCTTCAGTTTCTCATACCAGAGAAACAATACATTATTTACACATCTGTGTTCTATTTATTTCACTTATGAGTATGTTCTTAAGGTATATCCATTTAAGTATAAATGTCTCTAATTTATCATTCTTTATGGTTTATAATACTCATATATATATATATATATATATATATATATATATATATATATATATATATATATAAACTTCTCTGGCTGATGGGCATTTTGGCTGTTTCCAAGATTTAACTACTACAAACTGAGCTGCTATAAACAGGGGTGCATATATTTCACTGTGATATGACACTTTTAATTCTTTTGCATATAAACCTAGCAGGGAAATAGCAGAGTCAAATGGAAACTCTAATCCTAGTTTTTTGAAGAATCTCCACACTGATCTCCACAGTGGTTGTACCAGTCTACATTGCCACCAGTTGTGAAGAAAGGGCCCTTTCTTCCCCCCATCCCCATCAGCATTTGTTGACTTCTTGATAGCAACCATTCTTTCTGGAGTGAGAGAGCATCTGTGTTGTTCTCATCTGCATCTCTCGAATAACCAGCGATGATGAACATTTTCTTAAGCTGTTCCTTACTGCTTTCTCTCCTGCTCCAGCCCTTAGGCCCAGCCTGGAGCCTGGGGACTTCACAAACCCCACAGGAGGCCTTGAGGAAAGAGTTGGGCTGATACTGGGATGCTCAGAGAGGGCACTGGGGAAATCATGCTCCCACGGAGTCAGGCAGCCCTGGCCAGACAGCTGCTCCCCATAGCCTCAGAGGGCCATACCTATGCTTAGCAGGGCCCCTCTTCCCTCAGGGTGTGTGTGTGTGTGTGTGTGTGTATGCATGTGTGTGCATCAGCAGAGAACAAAGCAGGGTCCCCAGAAGACAGCGGTCTGAGAGTTGGGTCTCCTAGACCCCTCATTGGGCTCACAGGCAGGCTCCATGAAGGGGCTTCCCAATGCCATGTGGAGGGGCTGATGTCTCCCATGAAAGCAAAAGACAGGTGACATTGTGGGTTCCAAGGGTCAGATGTGCCTCTCTCCCACTGGCCTATTTGTTGGGGGTCTTCCCTCAGGACCAGCCCCTCTGGCCGTGAGGACTAGTGTGCAGACATGAGATATAAATATGTATTATATATAAATATATTTTTAATTATGTGTTGTGTCACAGTGGCTCCAGACATACAGTTTGCCTAATTTGTTCCATTGCTTGAAAGCATTTCCTGGTCCATCTGAATAACACTTTTGGCTGTTTTTCTAAATGCAGGTTGCTGCTACTTTTTCAGACATGGAAGGAAAACATTTTTTTTTTTTTAAGAAACAACAGCAAAGCCTAAAATTTAAGAGTCTGGGGCAACTTCCCATGGGAGACATCTCAGACAGGAATGGGGTGGCGGATAGGGGTCCTACAGACCCTTGCTCCTTTTGGGTGCCACAGTCCCCTCTGCTTCAAAGAAAGGCCAGCTGGATGCTGTGGCTGCACTCGGCGGCCGGCCTTGGAGCTTGGAAGAGGCGCCCTGCTGCCGTCTCGCGTTGATCCTTGTCCCAGCTGCCCATCAGGATGAGTTAGTCACTGTTTTCCTCTCA
Source organism: Petromus typicus (assembly GCA_004026965.1). Classification (NCBI taxonomy): domain Eukaryota; kingdom Metazoa; phylum Chordata; class Mammalia; order Rodentia; family Petromuridae; genus Petromus; species Petromus typicus. Next base: position 61,933 of record PVIR01006483.1, read on the forward strand.
GGCAGCCCACTTGCCATCGTCCTGCCCACCCACCCAGCTCTGGTGGCTTTGCCTGAGCTCTGGTGCCCAGAAGGGCTCCCGGGGTCCCCTGGATAAGGCTGGGAGCTCCATCATCCTTCGTGGGGACTGTGCACCTCCAAATCCAGCTTTGTCTGTTTGTCTTTCCTTAACCAGTCTGTAAACCTTTACAGTTTGGGGATTGTCCTGTCCATCTGTGCAAATGTAAATGTTGACCCAGTCGGTATTTATTCTAATTTTTATTTTGTTTCCTCTGAGGGGTGGGATTATGGGAACTGTACCACTGGTCACACATTGGACAGCTGCCGAGGCTGGCCCCAAATGGCTGCCGTGAGGAGCACTCTCCGGCGCTGTCCTAGAGAGCCGCCTCCGGGAAGCCCAGGCCCAAGCTATTATCTGGCTTCAGAGGCTGGCCAGTGTCCCTTGTCCCCAGATGCTCGGGCTTGCTGTGGAATGGTGTCCCTCAGCTGCCCAGGCAGTCGCTCTGTTGGGGAGACATTGGCCAGGCCCTAAGGATGTGGGTCAGAGAGAAGACAATTCTCCTCTACTCAGGACTCTTGCATGAATGGGCTGGCCACCTCGCCCAAGCCAGCTGGGAGCCGGGCGGCAGGACCTACCTCCCTGGAGCAGGGTCTGGGCCTTCCTACCCACCAAAGCTGCAACAGAATCCTGCTCATGCCGACTCCTTCCCCCATTGGTATGTCCTGCTTTCCTGCTGAACCCATATGACAAGTGGGTTTAAAAAATAAATAATACCAAAAACCAAAAATGCTCTGAATCTCTGTCCTTTGTGTGTTTAACAAAGCAGCCCTTTCCCAAAAGCTTTTGTGCCTTGCTCAGCTGGTGCTGGCAGGAGCCTCTGAGGAGCCCTTTCCAGGCGGTGAGCTAATGAGAAGGGTCCCCACTGTGTGGCCTCCATGGGGACCAAGGGCAAACTCAGGCTCAGTGACAGTCAAGAAGCAGTCGGTCCAGAAAAACATGGGGAGAAGAGACTGCTGCCCATAAAAGCTGGGCACTGTGGCCTGTCCAAAGCGCTAGAATTTCTTAGAGAAAATGGCTTTCTTAGTACACCTTTGGTTTGCTGCATATTTAAGCCACTGCCACCACCTACCCCTTCCCAGGAAATGTCCCTGTGGTATATTGGCAGTGACTCATTTGAAGAAATGCTGAGACGGGCCTAGCAGCTTCTAAAACTCAGTAGCAAGAGACTGTCCAGTCCCAGTTGAAGAAATAGGTCTTTCATTTGATCAAAGAGCTCAGTAATTTATTTTTCTGTGATGACATGTCCCTCATGGTATACAGTCCCTTATGGCAAGGCAGTGGGGACACTGCTTCCTGGTAACAGAACCCCACTGGGATTCTTTCTGGGTGGCACTTGCCCCATCTTTCAGCTACTCAACTGGCAACCAGAGCATTCACCCTTCATCCTGTCCTGATTGGGCTGTTGGTGACTGTTAATGAGTCACACATTGCCATGACACTGCATGGGGACAGTTCAAAAGGTACAGATTGGGTAGAAGAAAATACATTTTAATTAAACAATACAGGTACTTGTCAAGCTATTTTTTCAACAAAATGCAAAGTAGTAGCAGCAGAAATTGGTGGTCAAACAGGAAGGTGTCTGAAAGTGAGGTAGACATTGGAAAGAGGGAATCCTAACCACCGATCACCCAAAAGGAGAGACTCTTCCCAACAATAGTCCTGCTTCTGAGTTGCTCCCATGAAACCCATTGTCCAAATGAGAGGTGTTTCAATCTTGCATTTCACCATCATCTCTGTCATATGTGTTCTCTGTCCCATTAAGAGGTTATATTTGTACTGGGTCTATAGGAAGGCAGGGGCACGAAATTTTATTTTGGGTGAACAAGCTAGATCACATACATACACATACAAGCCTGCATGCACATACGCGCGCGCGCACACACACACACACACCCCACAAGAAAAGGCCTTTGTAAAGGCCTTTGAAGTACCAAAGCAAAGATGGCAGGCAATGAATGGAGCAGAAGAAAGGGAAAGAAGTAAGCACACCTCAGTGTCACTGGTATTATTTCCCCAACTCTCTCTGTGGAGACTGCCTCAGCTGGTCCTGTGAAGCAGGCAGGCGTGCATGTTCTTTGCTTTTGTTTTTGTTTTCTGCAGTGCTGAGGTAGAAACCTAGACAAGTGCTCTACCACTGAGCTACAATCCAAGCCCCAACACTGATCCCGATTCCTACTTTACAGCTGAGCTGAAGGCCGTTCAGTGAGGGCCAGGCCCAGTGTGAGAGCCAAGTGCCCTTTCCACCGGCCCAAAAAGCCATTTAGTGCTTCTGTTCCCACCTCCCATCAATCACACCAGAAAACTGAGGAGCAGCCCACCACTGCCTTCCCAGTGTCCTCACATGGTAGAAACTTCGAGAGCTTCCTAGGGTCACTTTATAAGGGCAATAACCCCATTTGTGAGGGCTCCATCCTCATGGCTTCCCAGTGCCATCATACCAGGGGTTAGAATTCCAGCATATTAACGAGTGGGACATGAACATTTAATCCATAGCAGCATTTAAATACTAGCTAAGGAGCATGGCAGGCATGGCTGTTACCTGAAGATGGAACTCCACACTCCCTGCTGCCCATCTGGCCTCGGGAAAACTCTGCACAGCGGGCTGAGGTGGTCAAAAGGGCACCTCACACCGCAGGTACCCAAAGAGGCAGCTGGCTGGATTCAAGGTCACCTGCCAGGAAGACTCTGCCTCGGAGAACCAAAGCATCATACCGTCCTCTTCTCATAGCCCTTCTGATATTTTGAAGGAAAGGATCACGAATCTCTACCCATTTTATACTTGGAGAAACTGAGGCCTCAAAAGCTATAGAGTGAGTGGAGCTTTGTATATTTCACATTCGTGGTATTTGATACAATAGCCTACAAGGTGACCGATACTTTTAACCTCATTTTAAAGACAGAGAAATAGGCTTGGAGAGGAAGAGGGACAAGTCCTTACTATGTGATTGATAGCCACAAAGGCCAGGCCTTGAATGACTGCTTTCTTAGTCCTGAGATAAGCCGTGTGTGTGTGTGTGTGTGTGTGTGTGTGTGTGTGTGTGTGTGTGTGTGTGTGTGTGTGTGTACCAAGCTGAGAATCTATGTAGCTGGTCTTCAGTACCCGAAGCCACTTTTGTGTCCGCAACCTTGCCCAGCCCCTGCCATATACCTTGAACCTCCTTGTGCGGATCAGCTTTCCACTATCCTTCAGGTAGAACCTGGTACCAAGGCTTGATGAGGAAAACGGTTCTAAAATGCGAACATGCTCTATCACTTTCCTCCCAAATAACATGAATTGTATTAAAGCAGTTGATGGTCCAGTTGCAAAGGCACTTGTACACAAACACAACCCTCACTACCTTTCATGCTTTAAAGCCTTTTCCCGGTGGCTTAAAGGGACGCGCCAACAGTGACAAGTGCTTCCGTACAGAGTCACACCACAGAGTTTGCACTCAGAACACACGGGTACCAGCCCCAGCACTCACCAGTGTGACTGCTATCACTCAGGAGAACCATCGACATGTTTCAGTTAAGTGAAACATTATGCCAAGGCCTTTGGGAAGACCATTCCTCTGAGCTGAATTGAGAGCAGGCCTCCCTTAGAATCACCTCCTCTTCAGGTGTTGGAGTCCCCTCCCGGGGGCTGACCTTGCCGAAAGGAAGCTGGTGTTCTGAGGCCCTTCACACCGGGCCTCCCACCTGGCAGACACAAGACAGGCAGGCCAGTCCAGCACCTCCAGCTCCTAGGGTGAGCAGAGGATCAGAGCAGGGTCCTGGAACCCCTGCTGATCCAGAAGAATGTACAGGGCACAAGGCACCTCAGACGTGAACAAAGTGGATCAGAGGGAGGCAGGGCTGGCATCTCATCAGTGCCTTTGCCCAGAGTAAAGGATGAGGGTAGAGACAAGGAGGACGAGTAGGGACAGGAAGCACCAGGCACACCCGAGGAGGAAGGCCAGCAAGGTCTGTGCTGGGGAACTATTCCCTGTCCCTCTGTGTGAAGGGTAAACAAGCTTAAAACCTCT
>PVIR01006484.1:0-66036 GCA_004026965.1 Petromus typicus
GGGAGCTGTGCACCCAAGGCTCCTGGAGGAGGTGCACCCTGTCTCAGGCTGCTCGCCTGCTACTGCAAAACACCACATGTGGGACAGCACATGAACAACCGGCCTAGAGACTGTGCATCTAAGACCAGGGTAGACTGTCTGGTGAGGATCTTTCCCCACTATGACTGTGCCTGCAGAAGGGAGAGCTGCTGTCCACAGCGAATCTTGTAGCAGACATGCACCACCTGACCCCTGGCTGCACCTTGGTGACTGATCACTCCCCAGTGCTCCAGCTCCTGACACCACCTCTTCAGGGTTAGAACTGAATCAGCTACTGTAGAGGACATGGTTATTCTACCCACAGCACCTGCGCTGCCTCCCAGCTCCTAGAGGCCCATGGCCACGTCCTCCCACCTCTGCTTTGTTACATCACCTTCTCTGACCTTTGTCCTCCTGCAGCTCCCTTGTAAGGACTCAGATAGGCCCAGCTCATCTCCGCACCGCAAGACCCTTAGCTCAACCACAGCTACCACAGAAGGAACCTACCCTACTCGAAGGCTTGGAGTGGCACGCAGACACCTGGGGGCATCACTTATGGAGCACACTATGCTGCTGGAAACACGCCTCTTCAGACACCACAGAGAGGATGACATCCTCACCGAGGCCAGAGGACCCAAAGGGCTCAGGAAGTTTCCTTCTCAAACTATTTCTTGAATCTGACCTACAAAAGCTGTTCCAGGTCTCCCTGTACTCTAGAATCACACAGCAGCTGTCCCAAATAACCAGGCCCTGGGGGGCTGATCCACTAGCTGAGAACTCAATTTCCTTTCTGGGTCCCATGACAGCAGCCCCATCAGGATGTGAAGACAGTGCGGCCTCTGTCACAAAGTGATCTGGGGTGGCTGTCCCTCACCACAGGCAAAAGTGCCGCTGTAGATGAAGACAGACGGAGACAGGCTTCCAGCGGACTCTGGGCAATGTATGTTGTTGGGATCCATTGTGAGCCACAGGCTTTTTAAAGTAACAGTCTTGTTTTGTAGTTCAGGCTGGCCTTGAATTCCCAGTGTAGCCCAGGTTGGCCTCAAACTTGTGGCAATCCTCCTGCCTTAGCCTCCAGAGTTCCCACCAACCTGTCCCATCCTCCTTTGGCTGTGGATGGGTCTCTGTAGTGTCTCATAAACACAGGCTGCTTCCCTTTCTCTAGATGATTTTTCCAAGAGCTTCAGAAGACAAAATTTCTTTCCTCAAAGAAAGGGCAGTCTGGGGCCGGGGAGTTAGCTCAGTGGTTCCGGCGCCTGTCTTGCAGGTGCAAGGGCCCAGGTTCAATTCCCCAGTAACCACATACAATACTGGGCATGGAGACTCACGCCCAGCAGCAACCAGTACCACATACCACAGTGCTGGGCATGGTGGATCATGCCTGTCATCCCAGCACTCGGGAGGCAGAGGCAGGAGGATTGCTGTGATGTGAGTTTGAGGCTGAGTTCGGGGCCAGCCTGAATGACAAAGCGAGACCCTGTCTCAAAAAAACCTAAAAAAAAAACAAAACAAAAACAAAACCCAAAGAAAGGGCAGTCTGCCTAGCCTGTGGGAACACAGAACCAGAGGCAGGCAGCTGACCACCACCACCAGATGGATGGTCAGGGCCCCCGAGCTCGGAGACCCCTGTGATCAGAGGATATGAGGCATGCAGGAGGCCTTCCAATGGGCTGAGGGAACCAGGTGGTAAGGTGTGTGGCTCTGGCTGCCACGGATGACAGCCCACCTCCTCTGCCACTGGGCAGTGAGGTCCCAGTCCCCAGAGCTGGAAACTGGGGAGAAGCAACCATGCCCTGGAGACTGCTGTCAGGACCTCATGTGCTCAGTAAACACTGCAGGGCCATGCAGTCAGGAATGAAAGAATTTCCACTTTGACAAGATGTTATCTGGTTTGTTCCAAGGTGTGGAACACTCCAGATGTTTCCACTCACAGCTCTGCAAACTTCTAATATGACATCTTAGCGCCACCTCCTGGCTGCTGACTGGGAGGATTTGTGTCTCTCGAAAGTCCATCAGCAGGGAGAGGATTGTTCTCCAAGAAGCTTGCAGTCTCACACAATGAGGAGCAAAGAAAGTAGGTGGGAAAAATATAAGGAATTCTACTTCCTGACAGTACAAAACCAAGTCAAACTAGTGTAAGCAGTCAGAGTTTTCCAGAGAATCAGGAGATATAAAAGATATATGAAAAAATAGGGTGGATGTTTAAATTTTTAAAAATTATAGTAAAAGACACACTGGACGAATCTTTTGCAAAACATTTCTTCTCACTTCAAACACACGTACTGCATTCTTCTTACCATTTCCTGAAACAGGTCTGAAAGTACACTTTCCTGAAGGTCTTTAAATGTATTATAGTGGCTGCTTGGAGGCCCTATTTGATTGAAAATGTTTCTCTTTTATAGTCATCTTGTCAGAAGCCACAGTGCCAGATCCACTGAGTAAGGTGGATGCACTGTCCTGTTGTTTATTTGACATACATGACGCAGACCTTGTCGTGATGGAGGATGAAACCATTTGGCCATTTCTCACACATCACTTTTGAAAAGTCTCAAAAGCTCTTGTGATATTCAGAGTTCACTGTCATGACTGAGTGTGAACTCTCAAAAATCGAAAACACGACCAGCATCACCATTATGTTGGAGCTGATTAATGTGCTTTTATTACACAACAACTGGGTAATTTTCACGCAGAGTTCTGCCCCTTGGTCTCAAGATCATAACCACAGACCCAGGCTTCTACTCCCATGATGACGATTCTCTGAAGCAGCAGGACCAAGCAACTCCAGTGGACAGAATCTTTTGTTATAATATCTTGTTTATGACACGTGACTTATAAAACACTTCCTCTTAACTTCACCAACTGCACACACCTTCAAACTTGTTACATACTGGTACTATTTCAACTGTTTTTCTTTTGTTTATTGTTTTGCAACAACTTTAATATGTTTCGTTTGATTTACTTAGCATGATTTCAGGAAATTCAAGAAATAAATGCCTTAAAGACCTAGACTCCAAGCACTCAGTAAGAGGGCTTATCATCACAGGAGCAAGAACATCTCTATCTCTCTTCATACCCAGGTGCACAGCAGCTGAGAAAGAAGGGCCTGCCTTCCAGCAGGGGCATCCTGTGGTCATACTAAAGATCCCTGATTTTCCTCTGGGCGACACTCACAGCAACACACACCGAGTTTTCACTACATCTTTATAATCTTAAGCATGTTCTTTTCTTAATAAACATACTGTCAAAGGGTACCCTACATAGGCATTTTTTTTTTTTTTTAGGTCTCGCTTTGTAGTTCAGGCTGGCCCTAAGCTCAGCCTCCAACTCACATCACAGCAATCCTCCTGCCTCTGCCTCCTGAGTGCTGGGATTACAGGCGTGAGCCACCACGCCTGGCACTGTGGTATGTGGTACTGGTTGCTGCTGGGTGTGAGTCTCCATGCCCAGTACAGTATGTGGTTACTGAGGATTGAACCTGGGTCCTTGCGCCTGCAAGACAGGCGCCAGAACCACTGAGCTAAATCCCCGGCCCAGGCATATTTTTTTTTGAGACAGGGTCTCACTTTTGTAGTTCAGGCTGGCCTTGAGCTCAACCTTGAACTCACAGCAATCCTCCTGATAGGCATATTCTTAAGGGGCTTATTTAACAGAGCTGGATAGTGTGATTTTCGAGTCCAGCAAGCTAGAAGCTCTTGCACGATTTCTGTGCGTCAGTTTTGAGGTGAATTCTTTATTTTCAATTAGAAAACCTGTCCTTGATCTTAAGACCCTCCAATAAATGGATAAGAACGATCTACATCATCAAGGGTAATTTCATTTACTTAAAGGCAAATAATTGTAGATGTTAATCATACTTCCTACATACCTTCAGAGCAATATCTAGACCACTACTTGAGCTAACAGCTGGGCATCTTCACCTGGTCAGGGCAACACATGACATCAACTGTTGTGGTACAGTTCTTGTCAGCTTGTCTCTTATACCAGTGTCTTTAAAACACCCTTGATGTCCACATAAAGACAGTACAAAATTCTGAGTCCTCTTAACCTGATACAACTGTCCTGATAAAATGCACTTTTCAGACAACCAGAAGGCGGCCCTGGGGGGACATTACTCTTTCTGATGTTCTGTAACTTAAAATGTAAGGTTAGAAATTTTACACCTCATGTTATCTAACAATGTGACAGAGAATAAAGCAAATGTTACATTAGAGAGAGTACAACTACAGAAATGAAATTGGTAACCAGAGGAAGACGGAAGCTCACAGCAGTCAGTCCTCCTTCCGGTAACCAGTTACAGGACCGCGGCTGGCCTTTGCAGCCACCTCCCATGCCACCCCATATTCTCTTTGCCCTTGGCAAGCGTGTCAGCTGGTTGGGGTTATCTGGTTAGACTGTGATACTCACTTTCGAGGAATATGGGCCATTTGAGTCTACTGTGGTGGTGGGTGTTCTCCACGGACCCTTCCCACAGGCACAGGAACACTGATGCATCCGCAGGAACCTGCTTTACCAATGCAGTCTCCTCACTGTCCTGTGAAATGGCAGCCCATTTCCCATGGAAGCCAGGACCATCCCCCCCACGCAACTCCCTTTGCCTGTGGCTCTGAGGCAGGAGAAGCCCAAAAGCCTTGGTGTCATTTCAGCTTCCAGCCATTCAGAACTGCCGTGTCTCCTGGTAGACACCTGCCTCCCTTTGGGGCTAAGATCTCAGGTCATCAGAGAAGGTCAGCACAGAAGGCGCAGGGGTGACTCGGACAGGTGCCACTTTCAAGTTCACTCTGGCTCCAGACCCGAATCCTGGCTCCAGAAGCAGCAGCCCTCTACACCAATGCTGACGGTGCCCGCAGGAGAACTGGCCCTTGTTCTGCAGGCCTGGCCTCATCTGGTGCTGTGCTTGGTCTTCCTTTACTAACAGGAGTTGAAGAGAAGGCATTTGCCGGATCAGTACCTGTGTGCCAGGCTCTGAGGGGCACGCTGACTGCCCGAGGAGTCACACTTGAGGGGTGTGCTGACTCTGCAGACTGCTGTCTGGAACAGCGGCTGTGGTAGGAGTGGTCACCAGGTGTCACTCTCCAAGATCTCTCTTGGCTAACGGAGTGGGAGTGCAGTGGGCCTCGTAGTCCCCGCCTCCATCAGGTCCTTGAGGATGACACTCGTCTCTGCAATCCCTCTAGGATGTCTCTCAGTGGGCCAGGAGATCAACTGTGGTCTGTCCAGACAAGGGAACTTTACTAAGCTCTAAAGAAAATGAGTCACTAAGTCCTGAAAAAACAGGGAGACACCTAGAATGAACACACCTAAGTGAAAGAGCCAGGGTGAAAATACCACAAACCCAGTGACAGGTTTCTCTGTCACATTCTGGGGACGGTGGAGCAGGGGCTGGGGTTCGAGAGCTTAATAAGAGCCAGGGGATTTGTTAGGCCTGTGAAACCGAGATAGGATAAGAGAAATAAAAGTAGGTGAAAGGAACATCAATGTCTAGGTTTTTTTAATTACCTCTAAACATTGGACAGATTCCTGCTCAGCTCCGCCTGTGGGCACTCCTTGGAGAGTCTGCAGTGCAGGGTTTAACAGCCTGACATTTACCTTCCTACTGCAAGACCAAGGACACCAAGGCTGGAGAAGCCCTCACCAGCCTTCACAATGTCCAGCTACAGATTTCTACGTGATGTGGATGTGATGTTCAACAGCAGAATCACCCCCAATCCATTCAAGGCGGGACACTGTAGACCACCCATGACAGGACCTCCCTCAAGCAGGAACAGTTACTTGGTGACAGGAACAGAGGCACGCCAGTCTTGAGCAGGCACAGGAGCCTGGTGCAGCTGAGGCTGGCTGACCCAGGAGAGAAGGAAGGGAACTGAGTAGGACAGTCAAGGAGGAGCTGACGAGGAGGAGCAAGGATGGCCTGTGACAGGGTGGCTGAGGAGGTGCCTCCTCCCTGGCTGTCCTCCTTCCTCACCAGCCTGCTCCCTCCTCTGCTCGGCGGTCCTCCTCCTCTGCAAAGCCATCTTCTCCCCGCCTTGACCCCACTCCGCCAGGTCTTCCCTTCTCTTCCTCCTCAGCCAGCCTCTTCTTAACCACCCGGCTCTGCCGTGGCGCTGAGGGTCTGCTTTCCTCCGCAGACACCCTGATTCCTCTCTGTCATTTTCCTCCACGATGTTACCCAAGCTGCCTTCCTCTCGCTCTGCCCCCCTCGCAGCCCCCTCCTCCTCTCCCTCCAGCATCCTCCTCGGCGGTCCCCTCCGTAGCTCCCTAAGTGTCCTCCATGGTCTTCCTCCTACTCAGTCTTCTCCCGGTGGTCCTCCTCTCTCACCGGTTTCTCTCCCCCCGGTTTCTGGCTCTCTCCCTTCAGGCTCTCGCTCTTGGGGGGTGGGCACACGCCTCGTCAGATCGATCCCCTCGATTACGCCATTAACTGTCTCGCCCGTGCAGGCTCCGGTTACTCAAGGAGCTCGCTTGGCTTTTTTCACTGAGCCTAAGGCCCTGCAACAGACCAGCAAACGCAGAGCTGGACTACAGCAAGCAGGCGCTGACGAGCGACGGGGCGGGACCAGAGGGGCCGGGGCAAGGCGTCGGAGGGGGCGGGGCGCGAAGTACGCAGGGCAGGGGCGGGGCCTGCGCGCCGTGCGGCTGCGGGCCGTGCGGGATCGTGGCGTGTTGCGTCCCAGGCCGGCGTCTCGGAGTGGCGGGCGCTACGGAATCATGTTCGTGGCGCGCAGCATCGCAGCAGATCATAAGGACCTCATCCACGATGTCTCCTTCGACTTCCACGGGCGGCGCATGGCCACCTGCTCCAGCGACCAGAGTGTCAAGGTGCTGTGGCGTCTGCGGGCGCCGGAGGTGGGAAGCGGGCGGAGGCTGCGCAGAGAACGGGTCTCGCCGGGCTTCAGGGCGTGCTACAACCTCGATCTAGAAGGCAAGGTGGGCTCGCAGCTCGGCGCCCCAATCCCGCCACGCCTAGGTACACCGGCCTACCCATTGTGGAGTCACCGCCGCACTGGGCCGAGCTCCCGGCACGCGTTTCTCTGCGCCTGCGCATTCCAGGCCTTGGCCGCGGCTCCTTGCGCCTGCGCAGTCTGGAGGTTGGCCCTGCACTTTGCCCTGAGCTCCTGCACGTTTCGGGGCTGGCCGACCGCGCGCCTCCACCGCTCAGGTGTCAGTCTGCGGGAGCTTGCCTTAGGGTAGTGGCCGTGGGTCCGTCGCCCCCCTCGTGCGCTGCTTCTTCCCCGCGTCCTTCACTTGGGGTCCAGTTCCGGGCCTGCAGTCCGGTAATTGTGTTTCTCGAAGGGCCTGCGACATCTGTGCCATCTGTGAGGATGGGATGAGTCTTCAGAGAGGGTCCTGGGAAAACATCAGCGCACTTAGATGAAATCTGGAGTGTGGGCTTTTTGCGTTTTGGACAACTCCGAGATAGCTACATGAGAAAACAGTTTTTCCTTCTTGCATTCAAGTTTAATACCAACGATGCCTTTTTTTTGAGGCAGGCGCTCGCTTTCTGGTTCAGGCTGGTCCTAGAACTCAGCCTCAACTCAGCAGTCTTCCTGCCTCTGCCTCCCTAGTGTTGGGATTACAGGTGTGAGCCACGCCCAGCATTATGTTACGTGGTACTGATAACGTGGGCGTGAGTGATCACGCCTGGCATTGTTGTATGTGGTTGCGGGATCTCACCCAGGCCCTTGACGTGGGCCCTTGCGCTTGCAAGGCAGGTGCCAGAACCACTGAGCTAACTCCCTGAAAACCACCCCCCACGATGTCTTGATACCAACACAGTTTCTGGTGAGTAGATCTGTGCTTGCTTTTTAGAGCTCAGTTGTCAGTGTGCATTGTCTGTCAGCTGCTGAACCGCAGTTCTCATGCGCGTTGTGTAGCCTCTTTCGAGTTGTCTCCAGCGCAGGTGGTGGAAGCGCTCTGTGCTGCTGGGAACTCCTGGCCCCGTACCTCTCAACCTCTTTCTCCAGGTTTCTGAATTTGCTTATGCTGGTAACCTACGATCCATGGAATTGTGGAGTATCTGTCTTTTGTGTCTGATTTATTTCACTTTGCATAGTATTGTCAACGTGCATTGATCTCGTAGCATTCGTGAAAACTTCATTTACTTGTTTATTAATTTAGGCTTTTTGAGACAGGGTCTTGCTATATAGTTGAGGCTGGCCTCAAACTTACTGTGTAGCCCAAGGTGGCCTGGAACTCAAGGTGATCCTCCTGCCTCAGCTTCATGAGTGCTGGGATTACAGACATATGCCACCTACCACACTGGCAAAATTTCATTTCTTTTTTAAATCTCAGTAGTATTTTGTTTGTATTGAGCACATTTTGCTTCTCTGTTCATCCATCCATCCTCTTTGACTACTGTGAAAATACCTACTGTCAACATTGATACACTAATATCTTTGAGTCTCATGTAACATTCTCTTATATAATTGTCATAAATTGGATGGCATGAATAGTCATTGTATGTGAATAAAAGTGTTCATACTCCATATGACAACTTTCAATCAGCTTTAATTGGACTTACAGGTATAGGTTTGTAAAAGGCTGAAAATAGCAATTTATAGATGTTTATATATTTTTAAATTTGTTTTTCATTATGTTGTGGTCTTCTATTTTCCATAGTGCTTTTTCTTACCAAAGAGCATTACATGTATGTGGGTATACATACAGATTTTTGTTTGTGCAAGTGACATGCTTTTTAAGAAGAGGAAAGGGACCGGCGATTTAGCTCAGTGGTTCTGGCGCCTGTATTGCAAGCGCAAGGGACTGGGTTTGATCCCCTAGTAACCATATACAATACTGGGTTTGGAGACTTGCCCTGCAGCAATCAGTTCCACATACCGCAGTGCTGGTAATCCCAGTGCTCACGAGGCAGAGGCAGGAAGATTGCTGTGAGTTTGAGGCTGAGCTCAGGACCAGCCTAAACTACAAAGCGAGACCCTGTCTCAAAAAAAAAAAAAAGAGGGAAGATTACTTACAGGTTTGTCATCATAGCAGTCATTGTTAATATTTGTTGATACTATCTCTGTCTCTCTTTTTTGGTTTTTTGTTTTTTGTTTTTTTTTTTTTTTTTTTTGGAGACAGGGTCTCGCTTTGTGGTTCAAACTCACATCACAGCAATCCTCCTGCCTCTGCCTCCCGAGTGCTGGGATTACAGGCGTGAGCCACCACGCCCGGCACTGTGGTATGTGGTACTGGTTGCTGCTGGGTGTGGGTCTCCACGCCCAGTATTGTATGTGGTTACCGGGGAATCGAACCCGGGTCCTTGCGCTTGCGAGACAGGCGCCGGAACCACTGAGCTAACTCCCCGGCCCCCTGGTTTTTTGTTTTTTTGAGGCAGGATCTCACTATGTAGCCCAGGCTGGCCGCAAAATCACTGTGATCCTCTTGCCTTAAACAACCCTCCCGCCCCCATTATAATCCTACCCCACCATCCCTGGCTGTTCTTTTTCTTTCAGTGTTTGTGACATTGGTGTATTCATATATGCAAGTTTTGCAAGCAGAAATTTATTTTTTCTTCCACTGTTGCTTCATTGTCTTACTAATTGTCATTCTGAAGGGATAACATCTTTGAACATAATGATCATTAATGTGTTTTAACTAAATGGGTTATATATTTATTGAGGCTGACCTTGAATTTATAACTCTCCTGCCTCCCTGCTGAGTAGGTAGTTACAGATACCCAGCACTGTACCCAACTTTAAAGGTTTGATTAAGAATTGCTAAATTGGGGCCAGAGATTTAGTTCAGTGGTTCTGGCAAGTGCAAGGTCCCAAGTTCACAGTGCCGGGTGTACTCACTCATGCCCAAAAGCAATGGGCACCACAGATCACAATGCTGGGCATGGTGGCTCACGCCTGTAATCCCAGCACTGGGGAGGCAGAGGCAGGAGGATAGCTGAGAGTTTGAGCCTGGTTCAGGACCAGCTTGAACTATAAAGCAAGACTCTCTCTCAAAAAAAAAAAAAAAAAAGATTTGGCAAATTGATGTTTTTGGAGGGCATTTTTTTTTTTTTTTGCGAGTGCTAAAGATAGAACCCAGGGCCTCCCATATGATATATCCCATATGATAGGCAAGCCATACCCCTAGTTGATCTACTTTATGTTGCTAATTAAGCATATTGTTAAAGCATTGCCATGTTGAGGATTATCACTGTTTTTAAATGTTAAATTGGCACCTGTTTTGTAATTGTTAAATTTTTGCAATGAAGTTCAGTGTTTTGCTTTAATTTTTGTCACATATAGGGGTTGTCCTGTGTTATTTGTGGGTTACATATTTGTGAGTTTCTTAGTAGCTAAAATTCACGTGCAGCCCTCAAGTGAACCCATTGTTCTTCCATTATCTACAAGATGTGGAATTGTATAGAATTTGCCGTGGTGGCATTCTTTGTCTTTTTTTTAGCATATTCTGTAAGCAAATTCTTTTCATGGTCTGCTTAGTGCCATGAATTTTGTTCTGTTGGTGATTTGGTAGTTTAAAACGGTCACCAGGTATTGGGTGGAAATGTCTGTTGGTGCTCTATAAGCACTGGAGTGCTGTGATTGGCTCACACACCCTGTGTCTTGCGGGAGTCTTTAGGCCTGAATTAGTGTCTTGGCTGCAAGTACAATGCTGATAACCCAGCAGTACATAGTAGATAAGTTTAAACGTACAGCCTTTAAACGTACGGCAAAATGTCGGCTGCTGAAAATGTTAGAACCAGGGACTTGCTGAACCCAACCCCACATCTGCCATGTATCAAGGGCCTTAGTGAAATGGTACCATCCTTGCTGAGAATGGAGGGGCTGTGAATGTGGCTCAGTGTGCTTGGCTAGTGTGTATAAGGCTGTGGGTTTGGCCCCCCGTACTGGGAAGAATACTATCAAGTTGACTGTGGATGTAATTATCTATTATTTATCAGACCCTGGTTCTTTGAATCTCTCAGTGTGACACAAGTGCGGATTGAATAGAACACCTTCGGGTTGTATTTTGTTGGGGTTTTATTTTCCCTTTTTTTACCTCTGTACTGATTCAGTCTTTTTTTTTTTTTTAATCAATTTGCAGGAATTTTTTGTATAAAATATCTGTCTTTTGTTTCCTTACAGGTCTGGGATAAAAGTGAAAGTGGAGATTGGCATTGTACAGCTAGCTGGAAGGTCAGTATTTTCATAGTTATTTTAAAAAATTAAGATATTTACTGTTTGTTGGTGTGAATAGTTCACTATTCAGTTTTGAGAAGTTTGTAAAATTTTCTTAACCTAGAAAGATACTTTACATTTTTTGACTTAAAGTGATGGGAATATGTTTCAAAGAATTTGAGTGTAAGAAAACTTATAATTCTGTAGAATTCTGGCATAACTATTCTTAGCATTTCAGCCTACTTCTTTACTTTTTAAAAATATATTTTTAATAGTTAATGATGTATCATAGATAAGTCTTATTTCTTTTTTTTTTTTCCCCCCTAATGTGCTTGAGATTGGACCTAGGGCCTTTGCACTGAGTTACATCCCCAGCTCTTTTTCTTTGCTATCTTACGTATTGAAGCAGAACCTCAAGTTGCTCAGGGTAGATTTGATACATTCTTTTTTTTTTTTTAACCTTTATTCAGAATTTTTTGTACCTTAAAGTGTCGATTTTATTGTATTTATTTTTGCTTTTTTGAGATGGGATTACTGTGTTGTTTAAGCTGGCTTGCTTGAACTCACTAGGTAGTCAGGTTGTCCTTGAATTTATGGGGATCTTCTTGCCTCAGCCTCCCAAGTACTGAGATTATAGATGGTACCACTGTGCTCTGTTGGTCATCAGTTTTAAATGTGTAGTTCCGTAAATTTTAGTAAACTTGAAGAATTGTGTGTCTGTCACTATGATTCAGCTCTAGAATACTCCCATCAGTTTGGAAATTTCTCTTGTGCCCGTTTGTAATCAGCCTCTATTCCTAGTATTCCAGGCTCTGGTAACCACTGAGCCATCTTCTGTCTCTACAGTTTCATCTTTGTTAAAGGTTTTGTGGATTGTCCTTTGTGTCTTGCTGCTTTCCTGTGGCATGTTTTTGAGGTTCACGCGTGTTGCCATACGACAGTAACTTGTTGCTTTATGGTGCTGAATCCATTGTATAGGTGCTGCATTTTGTCAGTCTAGTCCCGAGTCAATGGACACCGAATTGTTCGTGGTTGTTAGCTATTGTGATATTGTTTGTGTTAGCTTCATGTACTGTAATGTACTATCTGAGACATCCTCCTTGCAAAGAGAAGGGTGACTGTCTCTTGGCAGTTCATGGCTAAGGCCCTGACTCTGGGCCTGTGGTGAGGTTGCACTGGTGGCAGGGATGTGGGGGAACAAAGAGAAGTGGGAGGGTCTCCAGGGCACAGCCCCGCGGCAAGAAGGTTTCCGTCTTTTTGGCCCCTCAGAGGGCCCTGGAAGATAGGGTGCACACTGTGGTGACATGAACACGTTGTATGAGTTTGTGGGTATATGTTTCTGTTTCCCAGGGGTAGGCGCTGTGGAGTAGAATTGCTGGGTTGTGTATTTTAAACTTATTTTTTGCTGCACTGAGTGGAACCCAGGGTTGTCACACTGAGCTACATTCCTAGCCCTTTCTTATGTTGAGACAAGTTCTCAATAAATGACTGCGTTTCCTGGACTGGGTAGGAATTTTGAATCCTGTTTCAGTCTTCCAGAGTGTCACCATGCTTGGCATCTACTTTAAGATGCTGCTGGGGGCCGGGGAGTTAGCTCAGTGGTTCCGGCGCCTGTCTTGCAAGCGCAGGGACCCGGGTTCGATTCCCTGGTAACCACATACAATACTGGGTGTGGAGACTCACACCCAGCAGCAACCAGTACCACATACCACAGTGCCGGGCGTGGTGGCTCACACCTGTAATCCCAGCACTCGGGAGGCAGAGGCAGGAGGATTGTGATGTGAGTTTGAGGCTGAGCTCAGGGCCAGCCTGAACCACAAAAGCGAGACCCTGTCTCCAAAAACCTAAAAAAAAAAAAAAAAAAGATGCTGCTGAATTTTTCTAGGTGACAGTGTCGTTTTCTTTTCTCACAGGCAATACATGAGACATCAGGTTTCTCCCTCACCTCCATTTGATGTTATCTGTCCTTTTATTACAGCTTTTAGTGGAAGTGAAGTGTTACTGTCAGGCAGATGTGGTGCCACTGAGCTAAATTTTGGCCCATGAAGCGGTAATGTCATTGGAATTTGATTTACATTTCTTTAATAACTAAGGTTTACCTTGTAGTTATTTGGCTTTCCTTTTTTTTTTTTTTTAGGTTTTTTGTGACAGGGTCTCGCTTTGTGGTTCAGGCTGGCCCTGAGCTCAGCCTCCAACTCACATCACAATCCTCCTGCCTCTGCCTCCCGAGTGCTGGGATTACAGGCGTGAGCCACCACGCCCGGCACTGTGGTATGTGGTACTGGTTGCTGCTGGGTGTGAGTCAAATTTGGGACCTTGAGTTTGCGGGGTAGAGACTGGAACCACTGAGCTAATTCCCTGGCCCCGAGGCTTTTAATTCTTTTGGGAAGATACCAAGAAGGGGTAGCTGGATCAAATGGAATCAATCTCTTCCCCAGCCCAGTACTTTTAATTCTTTTGAGAAGGTACCAAGAAGGGGTAGCTGGGTCAAATGGAGTCTCCATTTTTCATATAAATATGTTCAATATCACTAGTCATTCAAGGGATGCAAATTAAAACAATGCTGAGAGTCCATATTACTTCAGAAGGAATGGCTGTGGGCAAGAAGTCGACTGATAACAAATGCTGGTGGCCAAACTGTGGGGAAAAAGGAACCCTTCCTTACTGTTCGTGAAGTGTAGACTTGTACAACCACTATGGAAATCAGTGTGGAGATTGCTCAAAAAACTAGATTGTAATGTATTAGCAATGCAATATTTAATGAAATTTTTGCTTAGTGCATTTTTTACATAATAGCTCTATATAAGTAGAGTTAAAGATAAAACAAATGAGACAGGGGCCGGGGATTTAGCTCAGTGGTTTCGGCGCCTGTCTTGCAAGCGCAAGGACCTGGGTTCGATCCCCAGTGAATCACATACAATACTGGGTGTGGAGACTCACCCCAGCAGCCATCAGTACCACACACCACAGTGCCGGGCGTGGTGGCTCACGCCTGTCATCCCAGCACTCGGGAGGCAGAGGCAGGAGGATTGCTGTATGTGAGTTTGAGGCTGAGCTCAGGGCCAGCCTGAACCACAAAGTGAGATCTTGTTTCAAACAAAACAAAACAAAAAACAAATGGGACAAAACAGGGTGAAAAATAAAGTGGTAAATGATTGGAGAGGTTGGTACCACATAAACGTTACTGGGTTACCAGAGTGTTCTCATGTTGTTCAACATAAAACAGGTTAGATGTGCAGAAGCCCAGTTTCCTGAAGGTGACAGGTGGGAACGTCACCTGTTGCATGTTGAATGTCGAAGCTTTTCTGGCTTCTTTTCAGACAGTATGAAGAGTCGTAGACTAGGAAATGGACATTCCTCCTGTGTAAAGATAATTGCATGGAACTTCCCGGGTGCCCCTCCGTTAGTGAGGAGCTTATGTCCCAGTGAAGCTGTCAAGTGTTGAGCCGCACGTGTTCACCCTGCGTACCTGGCAGCCTAGTGTGGTGTGTACAGGGCCCCTCTTATCTTCCGGCTCCTGCAGTTCCTGCTGCTGTCTTCTGTCTCAAGACACACACTGGTAATATGGCCCAAGAAAGAGCAAGACTCAAGATTTGAAGTGTTAGTTTCATACTAGTATAAAGTTGAAGAATGTAAGTTCAAGTATGTAAGTCAGGGGTTGTCTCTGTTTCCTCAGGGTGCTGGGATTGGGCTCCTCACATGTACTTGCTCACCAGCAGCTCCTTTCTTAGCAGGATCATTGTCTCATCACACTTCAGCAGAGTCCTTTACCACTGTGTGAACTGTGGAGCTTTTCAGCAAATTATGATTGTTATACTGATGTGATACACTCAGCCTGGTACATACTAGACAGGTATACTAGACTTTTCCACTGAGCCATGTGCCCATCTGCAAATACACAGTTAGTCTGTCTGCCTGTCTCTTTTGAAATAGGGTCTCACTGTTCAGGAAGGCCTAGAACTCCTGATAGGCCCAACCTTTCCTTGAATTGACAGTGATCCTTCTGCCTCAGCTTCCCAAGGACTGGGGTATGCACTACCACACCCTGCTAGTGTGTTTATAGAATGAGTTTTCAAAAAAACAGGTGGGGGACCTGTAGAATGTTGGTCTGCTTGGCGAAGCTAACTCTGAAGCCAGGCTCCAGCTGTTAACCTGGAAATAGTGCTAAACCAGCTGGGTTTGTCCCCACAGAATGACTTAACTCCACAAGGGCCACATCCTAAGTACCGAGTTTAAAAGTTTCACTTTTTCATTTCAGTGTGGTTGTGCAGCTTTTTGCTCATAGAAATAAAAAATACTTGTATTTTATTTCTTTAAGTAAAACCTTGAGTGTATGAGGTATGAATGGAGTCTTGTTCTGTTTTAATTCCTCAGACACACAGTGGATCTGTGTGGCGGGTGACATGGGCCCACCCTGAATTTGGACAGGTCTTGGCCTCCTGCTCTTTCGACCGAACAGCTGCTGTGTGGGAAGAAGTAGTTGGAGAGTCGAACGATCAGCTACGTGGACAGAGTCACTGGGTGAGTCTGTGAGGAGTGGGGCTGGGTGCCACTCCCCTCTCTGGACCTCGGCTGGCCAATGGCCTCAGGCCTGCATGGTGTTCAAGGGCACTTAGGGCACTGTCTAGTTAAGCTTGTGATGATCTAGAATATATGCTTTGTATCTGATTTTACATTTTAGTATATTTTACATGCCAGTTGGATGCCACTTTAGGCTCCCTCCAAAATGGCTGAATAATTGCTTTTCAGATTTGTGTGTGTGATTTTGGTGGTCCTGGGGGTTGAACCTAGGGCTTTGCTCTTGTTGACCACATACTCTGTCACTAAGCTAATCCCCACCCTATTTTGTGGTAACTTTTCCATTCTGAGAAAAATGTATCCTGTATTACCCATGTCTGGTTTTAAGCTCCAGCTGTGCCTTGACTGGATGATGGAACATAACCTCTGTGCTGCTCAGGTTCCTTTGTCATCTAGAAAATAAAAGTATTGGACCAGCTTATCTTGTTGATACTTTTTTTTTTTTTTTTAAATTATCTTTATTGGTACATTAAATATACATATCATGATTGCACTCCATAATGGGGATTTGTACCAGTATAAGACACAACTTAATTCTCATTTTTTCCCATAGCCCCACCCACCCTACCACCCCCCCATATATATAAAATTTGTTTCCTTACTTTCTTGTTGATACTTTTCAGCTTTTTTGTTTCTTGAGAATACAGTCATGTTAGGCAGGGGCTATGCCATAGAGCTATATCCCAGCCCTTTCTGTTTTATTTTGAGCTGATCTCACCAAGTTGCCCAGGGTGGCTTTGGATTTGGAATCCTCATCCCGCAGCCTCCAAGTACCTGGAATTATCCACCATCAGTCCAATCCTGTCCAACTTTCTATTTTTCATTTTGAGATGAGTCTTACAAAGTTGCCAAGTTACTATGATAGGCTTAAACTTGTGATCCTCCTGCCTCAGCCTCTCAGAGTGCTGAGATTATAGGTAGGTTGCAACCATGCCCAGCTGCTGTCTTAACAAGTTTATCGAAGACTTGCCTTTTATCTTACCATTTTGTCTTAGTTTTTCTGACAGATAACTGTGCAGATAGTGTGTAAAAAGAGTATGTACAGTAAGACAGACCTCTCCAGCCTGCTGCCCAGTCCCTTTCTGACGGTGAGCACTGGTATGCCTGGGGTCAGGATGGCCAGGGGATCTCAGGCTCCAGATTTGCACTGCAGCATTGATGTGCCATCATCTGTCTGAATTCTGCTGTCAGTTCATCTGGATACACACCTAGGAGTAGAATTATGATAATAGGCAGTTTTGTGTTTAACTGTTTGCACAGTGGCTGTGGCATTTTATATTCCCTCTGGCAATGGTCAAAGGTTTGAGTTTCTCCATCTCTGTCAGCACTGTCGTCTGGCTTTTAGGTTGTTGTTGTCTGTTCCGATGGGTGGAAGTGGTGTCTTTGGTTTTGATGAGGGTCTCCCTAGTAGTTAATGGTGTTGACAGTCTTTTCAGGTGCTTGTTGGCTAGTTGTGTGGCTTTCAAGGGGAAAGACTGTTCTTTCATTTTTCTTGGTAGAAGACCTAGATCTTGCACATGCTTGGCAAACACTGCCAATAAGCCACATCCCCAGCCTTTCTTCTGTTTTCTTTTGAGATGAAGTCTTTCTGGTTTCCCAGGTTGGCCTCACATTGTGATCCTCCTGCCGTAGCCTCCCGAGTAGCAGAGATTATAAGCATGTACCATGATACCTCACTTCTTGAGTTGTTCTTGCTGGGCTTATGCCTGTAATCATAGCACTTGGGAGGTTGAGGTAAGAGGATTGCTGCGAGGTCAAGTCCATCTAATCACTATGTCATCCAGGCTGTAAATAAAAGTTCACTGGATGGATAAAAAGTTACTGTATGGATATACAGTTTCCTAGCAACACTTGTTGGAAAGATGGTCCTCCTCTGTCACTGATCTTGGCACTCTCAACGGTCAGCTGGCCGACCATGAAGCATTTCTTTCTGGGCAGCATTCTGTTCCACTGGCTTGCAGGACTCACTGGTGTAGTTCTGTAGCTTGCATAATACTCTTTCACATTTCTTTTCTTATGGGGGGACGAAATGGCTCATTGCTTTTGCATCAGAGCTGCCTTATGGCAGACACCTGATTCTGGAGGAGAAAGAAAATCTGTAGAATTGGAAGTTTTACGAGTGATAACATTTAAAATATTTTCTAGTTTAAGTATATTTATTTGTATTTATTAAAATCAGCTGCCATCAATATATTTACATATTTTTCCATTGGAGTTAATTGAGTGGTATCTGTAGATGAAAGTTTGCTGAGACATTTCTTTGAAATTTATGTAATGTGGTTTTTTTTTTTTTTTGAGACAGGGTCTCGCTTTGTAGTTCAGGCTGGCCCTGAGCTCAGCCTCCAGCTCACATCACAGCAGTCCTCCTGCCTCTGCCTCCCGAGTGCTGGGATTACAGGCGTGAGCCACCACGCCCGGCACTGTGGTATGTGGTACTGGTTGCTGCTGGGCGTGAGTCTCCACACCCAGTATTGTATGTGGTCACTGGGAGATTGAACCCAGGCCCTTGTGCTTGCAAGACAGGCACCAGAACCACTGAGCTAAATCCCCAGCCCTATTTTATTGGTACATTTTTATATACACATTGTTATCACAATCAACATTGAGAATTTGTACCAGTGCAGAAAATGTCTTTAAATGTGATGTTGGAATATGTTGTTGTCGCAATCTCAGGTAGTGATGAGTCAAATGGGGTTCAGTGACATTCGTGCTCGAGAAAAACTGCAAGTCTTCTCTTTCCTATTAAAGGATCTCAAGTCATTTCATTGACTGCTTGCAGTGTGCTTTGCGTGACAGAGTTGTTCCTGTGAAAATTTCTACCATTTTCTGACCTTATGATCATTCTTACATAAGAAAGGTGGGCTTTCTAGAGGAGATTTTCTGCCTTAAAGGCAAGATTAACCATAGCTTGCTGAATTGTTAGTGAATATTATGTATGTGATATTTTGCAAATACTTTATAGGAAGTGAGATCCAGAGGAGCTTTAAACAGTTTACTCAAGGTAACATACCTGGTAATGGGAGAATGACTTTTTGTGATTCTTGAACTTTGACTTTACCAACTGTTCTTTTTTGTATGTAATTTAAATCACCAATGACTTGTTTTTCAGGTGAAGAGAACCACACTAGTGGATAGCAGAACATCCGTTACTGATGTGAAGTTTGCTCCCAAGCACATGGGTCTCATGTTGGCCACCTGCTCTGCAGATGGAATCGTCAGAATATACGAGGCACCTGATGTCATGAATCTCAGCCAGTGGTCCCTGCAGCATGAGATCTCCTGCAAACTAAGCTGCAGCTGCATTTCTTGGAACCCTTCAAGGTAGGCTTATGTATCCAACTTATGATGCTATAATCCTAGTAAGACAGGCTAGTAATTTTTAAAGTAGGCTTTGATGGTATATTTTATCAAAAAATGCTTTCTTTCTCTTTATTTCTGAGACAGAATTTCATTGTGTAATTCAAGCTGTTCTTGAACTTTCTGTGTAGCTTAGGTTGACCTTGTAGCTTAGGTAATCCTCTTGCCTCAGCCTTCTGAATATTAGGATTATAGGAATGTGCCACCATGTCTGGCAAGAAGTGCTTTCTTAAATAAAATATGTAGTCTAACATAGATTTCCCTGTTCTACTCCAGTATATTCATATATATTCCCCAGTGCAGAGGAATTGAACTCAGGACCTTGTGTTTGGGAGACAGGTGCAGTGCGAAGTCCCTGACCCGTGGTATCTCGCCTTTGTGTTTTTACTCCATAGAGGATGTCAGTTGTAAATATCTTGGTGTGTGAACTTTCTGGGCATTTTGTAGGAGTATACTTTTGTGTTCATTAACACAGATAAATGCAAATACAGGCAGTTACATAGTAATACATAGGTAGACAGAACAACAGATGTATAAACTCAGACATTTTATTTTCACTTACAAATACTGTATGGATATTTTCTTATTCATGTTTCTAGCCCCTTTATGTCATCCTTTTAAAAAGTTTTTTTATTTTTTTAGTTTTTTGAGACAGGGTCTTGCTTTGTAGTTCACGCTGGTCTGAGCTCACTCACTATGTAGCCCAGACCAGCCTCAGACTCACAGCAGTCCTCCTGCCTCTTTAAGTGCTGGGATTACAGGCATGAACCACCACATCTGGCTATATCATTCATTTTTGAGCTGCTCTGTAGATTGTGACCATATAATATGCTAGTTATTTTTTAAACTATTTTGTAAAACTTACCAGAATCACTTGGTGAAGAAAAAAATTTCAACCTAGAAGAATACAAAAGTAAAAGTTCCTTAACCTTTAAAATGTGCCTACAGATTTCAATTCTGATAGTCAGTATTATATTTTTAAGTGATTTACTGATACCACTGGCTCTTGCTGTGTTTGTCTTTAAATAGTACTCATATTCGTTGAAAGATGAATGTAGAACATTCATAAAACTTTCTACTTCCTATGGTATGACTAGTAGATATTTTATCTGGGGTAATGTTGATAGTTTAAAATTTTCAAATTTATACCTATTACCAGTTTTTAGATAATGCTTCCTCTCATAAAAAGACATTAGCTTATTTTGCTTCTACTTTACTTTGAGTCTTCCATTTCCTAATACATTGCGTATATGCTAGCAAGATTTATGTTAATAACATTTAAATTCTGTAAATGAACATTCTGTAAATGTTTAATACTTTCTTATGTATTTTATCTGACTACTAGTTGATTCTAAAAGTTAAGTAGCAACCGAATTCGCAACATTGAATTATGAAAATGTTCATGTAGATGTGTATAAGTAAATCACTTAAAAATATAATACTGACTATCAGAATTGAAATCTGTAGGCACATTTTAAGGGTTAAGGAACTTTTACTTTTGTTTTGTGTTCTTCTAGGTTGAAATTTTGAAATCATGAAAGCTTTGTTTCTGAGGAAAAAACTGATAGTACCTTCTGATGGATGCTCTTATATTGATGACTAGTACTTGAAACTAGTAGTAAAGAACCAAAACTTATTTTTTCTACTACCCTCTTTTGTTTTTATCTCTGAGAGGTCAGCAGATCGTAATGCTAAGGTCAAAGGTTAAGCAAGATTGCCTTGTTCAGAGATTAATCCGGGTGAAGAAGGCAGTGGAAGTTGATACGTAGGTAACTTGATTTAAAAGCAAACATCATTTGACTCATTGCTTACCTTAGTAGGTACATTCCCTGATTACCTTTGCCCTTTTTGAGATGGGATTGTTCATACTTGAGTCTTGAGAGGAAAAATAAAGAGCAGCCTGACTCCCAGAGGCACACTTTCCTACTCTTCTTATACCTGTATTTCTCCCTCTTAAAAGGCATTGAAAACTTCTGTGGTGAAGTTGGCCTCAGCAGGGATCCTTTGATATCGTGTACATAGTGAGTTGATCTTTCAGGAGGAAGAACTGCTAAGATGTGTCAGGAATTTTTCTTTGATATGTTGAGTGCCTGAAACCTTCCATTTTGGAAAAAGGGCTCCTTTCTAGCCATAGAAAGTATGGATTTCATATTTCATAGTCAGAAGGGTGGCCTTCCACCTCTGCTGTGTGATGCTCCCTGATGTTTGAAGGTGGCTGTGCAGGTGGGTGGCAGAGATCCGGGTGTCCTGTGGGCCTGCTGACTTGCGGCTGGTCTGTTACTCCTGCCTTCTTCCTGGGGTGCTGTGTCTTGATTCCTGTTGTAAAATGTTTGTTCTTGGGCTGGGGATTTAGCATTTAGCTCAGTGGTTCCAGTGCCTGCCTTGCAAGTGGAAGGGCCCGGGTTTATCCCTAGTAACCACATACAACAATACCGGGTGTGGTAACTCATTCCCACCAGCGATCAGAACCACACACCGCAGTGCCGGGCGTGGTGGCTCACGCCTGTAATCTCAATACTGGGGAGGCAGAGGCAGGAGGACTGCTGTGAGTTTGAGGCTCTCCTGGGCTACGTAGTGAACTCAGGGCCAGCCTGAATGGCAAAGCGAGACTCTGTCAAGCAAAAATGTTTGTCCTCGTCCCTAGCTCCCGTGCTCATGCGCCCATGATCGCTGTAGGAAGTGATGACAGCAGTCCAAATGCCATGGCCAAGGTTCAGATTTTCGAATATAACGAAAACACCAGGTCAGTACTGCTTCTGTTTTCATTATTGCTCAGAATTGCATTTAATTTTATAGTAACCTTCCTTTGTTAGCTGAATTTATCTCATTCATTGCCTCTTACTGACTTTGATAATGTGGGGTTGAAGAGGAGAAGGGGATTGATCTCCACTATAAACTATATTGCAGGGAAAACAAAAAAGATAATAGGAAAAAAGAGGGATGAATTTTCGAAACAGACCAATGTGGGATGGTGAAGAGGATCTCTCTGGGGGAACGTAACCGAGGGTGTATTAGGGGACCGGGATGGTTCACTGAGAGGAGGACCTGCGGTGAAATCGGTGCCAGCCGGTGGAGGGCCAGGAGCAAGGGCAGCCGGCTGCAGCTCCAGAGGCAGAGTGTGCTGCGGAACGGGAAGGCTCATGGAGACCTGCGGTCCAGTGTTTCCGTGGCACCTGAAGGTCACGTGAACGCGAGTGAGAGCACCAGAAGAGGGGAGGTGCACTAGTGGACGTGAGCAGAGTCCGGTGAGGAGGCTGCAGCTGCAGTCGGGAGGGAGGTTATGAAAGCTTTGGGGAGCAGCAGCAGTGGAGGTGGAGAGCAGTGGACCATTTGAGATAAGTAGCATCACGAGGATCTGGTGATGAGTTGGAGGTGGACAGAGGCTTCAAGACAATACAAGCACCGTGGACTTGTGTAGCTTGCAGGACACCCACATGTGTGTCAGGACCTTAGGCACCATGATTCAGACTGCAGCTCTAACATCATCACTTTGCAAATGAAGAAACAGACCAATAGAGCAAGCGAGCAGTCTAGGTCTAATGTAGGAGTCAGGAGCAGAAACAGGGTCTTTTTTTCCCTATTCCTTAGTTTTTTGTCATTCAGTTTCATCAGATATGGAAGGCTTTAACTAGTTTGTCTTAGGTAAGGAAAAAAAAAAAAAACTCAGACAGCTGAGCCATAAGGAGAAGGGAAGCAAGAGCAAGACCCTGGCATGGTGCCAGTCCCTGGGAATGTGGGCCAGGCTTGCAGAGCTTGCCCTTTTGCTAGCATTTGGACTCGTGAATGGTGTAGTGGAGTTGTCTGCACTTACCTGAGGAAGACAGTTCTGTGGCTATGAGGAAATAGGGCTGGAAAGGGGAAAGCGAAGTCCAATGTGCGGAGAGAGGGACCGTATGTTGGGTGGCCTAGGAGGACCTGTTCAAGCGTGCATCTGCTGGGTCACCAGCTGTGGGTCCAGGAGTCTTGGCTTCTGGCAGCTAAAGGGGAGATGCTCACTGGCACCACTTAGCTTGAGCAGTTTGGGCCATCGGGTGGGAAGATCTGTGAATAACAGGTGGGTAGAATAACTACTTGGCAGTGTCACACTCTCGGTGGGCTTCATTAGCTCACAGTATCTGTGGGGTGGAAGTCAGGCTCTATAGGGAAAGCTGTGTGTGTCCCTTGGACTCTCTCTGAGGGTGTGATGCCTGGGGTGTCCCGGGGTGGTGTGCCATCTGCCTCAGTGCTGCTGTTTCTTGCTAAAACCAGCAGGGGTGGATTCATCCCAGGGCCTGGCTGCAGGGTGTGTGCTCTTCACCTTCCTATATCTGGTCTTGGCAGGATGGACTGGACACCAGGTGATGCATGTAGGAGCTTTTGTGTCAGTGTAAGTCTGCTGTATGTCCAGGGTTGAAGAAGGAAAGGAGGCACTCAGGGATGAGTTCCAGCAGGGAGAACAGCCTAGGAGGACTGAATCACGGAGCTGTCTTTCAACAGCTCTTTTATTATGGAGCCAATACAAAGTAGCAGTGCATAGGGGTAAAAACAGAAGAGGTCCGCTGGAGCATTTCCTGGGACAGACCTTGCAGTTCTTCCTGATTCCTATCCTATTTGTTTACCAATGTCATTTGCAAGATTCAGTAATACAAAACTTAACAAGATGCCGGGAACATCCTGTGAACTGGTGATAAGGAAACTCAGGAGTTTCTGTATCAGGAGCTCTGCAGAAGTTCTGCTGAACTGGTAGTCCCAGGAAACTGCTAAACTGACCTTTTCCCCTACACTTTTGTGAAAGTAAACTGGAAAGGTTTAGGTCCAGATGTGTTATCTGAGGGTTAAGTCACAGATTCTGATTCTGTGGGCTTGGGGTGGGGACAGTAGTTTTGCACGTTTCAGAAGCTTCAGGCTGGGGGACAGGGCACAAAGCAGGGACAAGGATGAGGGAATCTGGTCAGGTGATGGCACAGGACAGGCCAGCGAGGGGACGGAGGTGCACAGGTGTGGGTATTCAGAAAGGATGGGATGAGACAGTCAGCCAGCAGAATGATGGATGAGGACATCTCTTACCTGCCTCAGATACAGGACACATGTGCATCCTGCTGCTTGCGTGGATCTGTCATTCTCAAGAGACGTCCAAGAACCTAGTAGAAAACTCAGGTGTTCCATTTCCTTCAGTGTCCTCTTAGTTTCTCTTTATGGGTGCAGAAGTAGAATTTGGCGGAGATGTGGACTGTGGCATAGCTTCCTTTTGTTACTATTTCACAATCTCAGTCTCTGGCCAGGCTAAAGGTATACATCTATCATCCCAGCACTTGCGAGGCAGAGACAGGAGGATGGCAGCTTCACGGCAAGCCTAGTCTATCTAGTGAGATCCTATTTCAAAAAAATCAACCAAACAATAAAACATACTTTTTAATTCCTTTATCAGCCTTAGGAAATTCACTAGCTTTTTCTTAAAAAAGCTATCAGTGGCTAATCAAGGCTGTTTTTAGTACCTGTTCCAAGTGAAACTTACAGTATCACAGCAGGAAACCTGAGAAGTTATGGTTTTTGGTGCAGCTATAACAGATTAGTACAAACTGAGTGCCTTGATCCAGTGAAAATTTGGTCACTTGGTACTCTGGAGGCAGAAGTCTGATCCCAAGGTATTGATACTGTGCTTCCTGGCAAGTCTTCCCTTGCCTCTGGCCATAATGTCCTGGTTTCTGCTTTGTGTCTACATCAGGCTCACTTTCTCCTCTTTTGCTTTCTGTAAGGGCAGTGGACTTTGGATCCAGGCCCTCTGCATCTGAGGCTTTGTATAGGCCATATTCACAGGTTTGAGGGTGGGACTTGGACACATCTTTTGGAGGCCAATATTTAGCCCCCTGTAGAGGTAAGTACTTCTTAGTTGTGAGCAACATGAATTGATAAGATGGAGTTTTGCAAATAGTATCTCTGAAAATGTTACTGTTTTCATTAGGAAATATGCAAAAGCTGAAACTCTTCTGACTGTCACTGACCCAGTACATGACATTGCCTTTGCTCCAAACTTGGGCCGGTCTTTCCACACATTGGCAGTTGCAACTAAAGATGTAAGAATTTTCACCTTAAAACCCGTGAGGTAAGTTTTAGAAATGACGAGTTGAAAATACTCTTGCCTCATGTTACCTGTGGAAGAGAGAATTGAATTAACTGATCTGAAGAGTAGATTCCTTGATGAACATTATATGTATAGCCATGACATTTGAGGTGGGGAATTGAGTGAAAAAAATGAGAAGTGTATTGTCTCTCTCTTTTGTGAGGGGCGGTACTAGTGACTGAGTTTAGGACTTCAGCATTGCTGACCTCTAGTCCTTTTTTACTGAGACAGAGACTTACTGAGTTTCTTATGCTGCTGAACTTTCAGTCCTTGTGCCTCAGCATCCTAAGTGCTTATAGGCATGCACCACCATAGCCAGCTGATACATTCTCTTTTTTTGAGAGAGGGTCTTGTTTTGAAGTTCAGTCTGGCCCTGAGCTCACTATGTAGCCCAGGCCAGCCTCGAACTCGCAGCAATCCTCCTGCCTCTGCCTCCTGAGTGCTGGAATTACAGGTGTGAGACACCATGCCTGGCATTGTGGTATGTGGTTACCAGGGAACAAACTTGGGACCTTATGCTTGCCAGGCAGATGCTGGAACCACTGAGTTGTATCTCTGGCCCTGATATATTCTCTTAATTGCTTATTGAGGCTCCTGGTAATAGTAATTTGGATTCTTTAAAAATAACTAGTACTTTAATGTTTGCTTAAGGAAAAATAAATTAGCATGAGACATTTTTGTGGGTAATTTTTAATTATGAGTTTCTAGTCTTTTTTTTTTCCCCTTTATTCTTTCTGTTGCCATTCTTTTTATAATTAATTCTTTAATTCCTGTGTCTCGAATGGTAGATAACTTGCCTTACCATAGTCACTGAGGATCATTCATGGGCTGGGATCACTGAAGTCCTGGGGGCCAAATGAAGATGGGAATGTCACACTGTTATAAAATAAGATGAGGGGCGCCTGAGGCCATTTGTGTTTCACTTCACCTCATAAGGTGGTGGGGATGGAACCCAGGACCTTATTTATGCTCAACAGGTGCACTGTTCCTGGCTGGAGCTATGTCACTTTCCACGTTGGTACTGCTTATTCCTCAGGTTTCCTCAGACTATATACGTTTTTTTAATTTCTAGGAAAGAACTTACTTCCTCAGGTGGGCCGACCAAATTTGAAATTCATATTGTGGCTCAGTTTGATAACCACAACTCCCAGGTCTGGCGAGTAAGCTGGAACATTACAGGAACAGTGCTGGCATCCTCAGGAGATGACGGCTGTGTCAGGCTATGGAAAGGTAGGGCATTTTCTATTTCTACTTGAGAATTTTCACTTGAAAGTGTAGGCTCTAGCCGAGAGATTTAGCTCAGTGCTGTAGTCGGGAAGGCCTGCAGTCTTCCCATGGTACTGTGTGGGCTGTGATAGAAGCAGCAGACCTTCCTTTCCTTTATGCAGCTTTGCTTTAAGAGTTTTGCTGTCCTTTCTGCCCCCAAGGTATAATCAGGGTCACCTAGCCACACCTCAGCAGGCTTTCTGACTTGTATTTGGTGGGGTCATTGCCTTCCAGTAGCATTTGATCTTATGGATAAATCTTTCAACCCCATTCAGAGGGTTTTATTACCTATATCTGTGTCCAAAGAAGGGCGCCTACATAACTCATGCTTACGTAAGCAAGAAGACTTTATTTTTAGATTTGTCATAGTAAAGACATTTTATATTTGATATTTGATATCAACCTATTTGATATATATTGATATCAAATATATATTTGATATTAACCTCATGATGTCATAAGGTGGTAGATTAGAGAATTATCTACACTTATATTTATCTTGCAAAGAGGGGAAATGGATGGTGAAGACTTCGTTTGATTGTCTGAAAGCTTTAAAAAAGATATCTTTCATATTCACCTGGAAAGAAGTTGTAACTCATGATTTTTGTCATAACTATAGGACATAACAGGAGTTTGGTTGCTGTGTATAGGGTCAGTCATGTTGGCATATTTGATTTTCTTTTCAGCTAATTATATGGACAATTGGAAGTGCACTGGGATTCTGAAAGGTAATGGGAGCCCAGTCAGTGGGAGTTCTCAGCAGGGAAACTCAAATCCTTCCCTAGGTTCAAACGTTCCAAATCTTCAAAGCTCGTTAAATGGATCTTCTGCTGGCAGGTAGGCTGTTTGTGGTAAACTAGAGGCGATCTTTTTAAAGGATTCTGGTGGTCATACTAAAGGCATGTTACTTGAATTTTAAGATCGAGTGAAAAAATTCATACATAATTTTGACCCTAGAATCCCCATTATGGAGTGCAATCATGATGTGTATATTTAATGTACCAATAAAGATTAAAAAAAATAAAATAAAATAATTTTGACCCTAGAATTAAAAACTTCATCTTGTAAACTCTCACAGTATTTACTGGTTGTGAAACCTGTAAGTTTTGAAATCTAGTGGGCTGTCAGTAGAATTGCTCCTTGCTTTTCCTTGGCAGCAGTGAGAGGGAAAAGAAGTACTGTTTAAGAGGGTTTAGTCTGAGATGAGCATTGAGGTTTTCAGTGCTCATACTGTGGCTTTTGCATTGGGTCAAACAGAAATTTTACATATTAGCTACAAATTATGAAATTTGGCGCTTTGTAGAAGAGAGTAAAATGAGAACTGGGGATTTAGTGCATTGGTTCCGGTGTCTGCCTTGCAAGCACAAGGTCCTGAGTTCCATCCCGGTAACCACATGCCACAGTGCTGAGCGTGGTGACTCACACCCATCAGCAGTAAGTACCACACACCACAGTGGCGGGCGTGGTGACTCATGCCTGTAATTCTAGCACTCAGGAGGCAGAGGCAGGAAGATTGCTGTGAGTTCAAGGCTCTCCTGGGCTACATAGTGAGCTCAGGGCTAGCCTAAACTACAAAAGCAAGAGCCTATCTCAAAAAAAAAAGTAAGATGAATTGGGTTTTGTGTCTAAAATGTTAATGGAGATTATAAGAGGAAATGATGAAATCTAAAATCTTGATTTTTGGAATATTGAGTGTGTTTTTCATAATAAAGGATATTTAGAACATTTCTTGTAAAGAGTTACCCTTCTGTTTTCATATTCAGGTTTCAAGTAAGTGAAATTGTGAGATAAGATTTGCAGTAATTTGGAAGAGTTTAGAAAATGGTAGAACCATTGTAAATTGTCCTGTGTATTGTCACCTGAAGTGAATAGTGTCGTATGTTTATACAGATGCTGTGCTGTTTGATTTTGAAGCTTTAAATTTTTGGATCCACTCAAACAATTTCAGCTTGCCATACAGTATAGCAGATTATACAGACAATTTCAAGGGCAAAGAATAGTAGGGTTAATTTAAAAAATGTGGCTTAGTGTCTGCCCGTACTGCTTATTTCCTTTTGTACATAGCTGTGATGTTTTGATCTGTATTCTTGTTGTGCTGATGACCTGTGATGCATTTTCCCTCTTCGTTTGTATATGTCCTTTAACAGAAAGCACAGCTGAGCACACGCTAACTGGATAACTTTGGTGTTTGCTGCTTGTTGCATGCACACAGGAATGGAGAATGAGCTCCTTTCCCCTTCCCCAGCGCCGTTTGACCTCTCCCGAGATACACCAGCAACTGCTCACTACCAAATGCAGTCCAAAAGGCCTTTAAAAATATATTGGAGATCTTTTTTGTACTAGTCAGTTTATTGACACTATTTGAAACTTTAAATATAACTGAAGAGGCTTTTTGTGGAGAGTCATCAAAACAATTTTTTGAAATGTTCCTGAAACTAACTGGGTTTAAAAATTAAAAGGATTGTTATTGTCCTTATAAGTAGTTGGGAGGAGGTAAACTTTTACTTTATTCCATTCGGAAAATAGAAATAGATTTCTTTTGTTTTCTAAAACAGTAAGCCAAAATGATGAATTTTTATAATTTTAATTTGAATAAATATTTTTCATAAAGATTGTTTTGAGTGCTAATTTGTTTATCTTTTGTAGAGTTGTTTTATATATGATATTCTATACTTATATAGACTTCATATTGTTAAGACTTCAGCTTTGTCATTTCTTTGTAATATTTAAAAAATATTAAAGTGAATTAGTGAAGTAATACTAATAAGATGAAAGTAGTTTGTGTTGTTTGTAGCCAAGTGGAACATTTGGTATTATTTATAATTTGATAAAGGAAAGTGGGAACACCTTTATAAAATTTTAGTCCATATTCACTGAAGAGATGTTTCTACTATGTGCATGTATATATTTATGATGTGATTCCACAACTTAAAAGTTTCCAGAAAAACAAATTTGGAAACATAAGAGAAACAGTTAAAAGTTTTCCTGAATGTTGCATGCAAATTAACTTAGCATTCCACTGCTCAGGACTTTCTTTAGTTTGCTATTTTGAGGAACTCCTGTCCTTTAACGTTCTGACGCTGAAAAAGCCATAAATCTCACAGTTGCTAAAGTGTGTGCTATTGTGGGTAAGTTATAAAATGGCAGAAGAGTAACGATAGTGCTTAAGAATTCTTTGAGCCTTTTACTTACAAACTCCTGCAGCTGTTCCAAGGTTCTTGCAGAGGAATGGGTGTGTTCCCTGTTGCACTTTCTTGGGAGTAGGGTGCACATAGCCTGGCTGAGTAGAGCGTGTGCATGGTCCACCTCCTGTGTACTGAGAGATAGGTCTGCTGCTGCGCAGAGCAGCCAGCAGAGTGGATCTGTAATCAATCACGGCCTCACTCATCTCTTAAAGATTAGAGAATGTTTCAGATTTAGAAAATGAGGATGTCTTTCTCTGTAGCATTCATACTGATAATTTTTTTGACCTTTTGAGTTTAACAGATTGTATTTCTTTCTTTCAAATTTCTATATTTGCTTAAGCAGTCTTGATTTGAGTAAGGGTCTTGATTTGTGCTATTATGTTCTGTTAGTTTTGGCATGAATATACTAAAGCTTTTTTTCCAGCATGTGTTTTCTCCTCTTTGGTTCTCTTTGTATTTACTACTTTTCTCTTTTTCTTCTGTTTTTTTTTTTCTTTTTTTCCTGTTGTTTTTGTTTTGTTTTGGTGTTTTGTTCCTGTCTTCATTGTTTCAGGTATTTCTTTCCCCCTCTGGACTCCCCACGGGCTGGATCGAGATGGTCCAGTTATGCCCAGCTCCTTCCTCCTCCTCCTCCTCTGCTAGAGCACTCTTGCGATGCTGACACTGCCAGCCTCCAGTATCCTCACCCTCGCAGACGATGCCTCTCCCGGCCTCTTAATCCCTTACCTGAGAACGAAGGGGTTTAAAACACTGATCTGACACCTAAAGGCCTTATGCAGTAGTGCTTGTAAATGCTTCATTCCTGGCTGCTTTTTTTCATTTTCTTTCAGAAGACTTCTTTTCATTTAGGGTCTGTCTTGCATGTATTACAACCAGAACAGTGTTTGGATCCTAAACTTGTTTTTGCGTCTGCATCAAAGGAACATTGGCGTCCCTGGTTGATAACCTTTGATGAAACAAGATGCATACAAGTAACATTTAATGGGAGAGGTGTGCAGTAGCTGACTTCAAAGTGCCTGTTGTGTAAATTTTATTTTGCAGTTTTCATCGTCTCAAGTCTCCTCTGCTCTGTCATACTGGTTGGTGTGAAAGTGTATCACCATGGAGTTCACTCACCATCCAGATACACAGAAATGGTTTAATTCTCAGAGGTGACTATTGTGACTGATATGTAAGGTCATTCCTGTGTATAAAGCAGCAAAACGTAATATGAATACTTTGTCTTTTTTTTTTTTTAAGGAAATTGCCTTTTACTACTACTTGGAATGACTGTTTAAAACTTTTGTAATCATTGTCCAAGTAGGTTAATAATAAAGTATATTTTAAAAGTTATGAATCTGGTGCTTTGTAAAAATAGACTGTATTTTAAGATAGTTGGTAAAGCTTCTTTTATCATGTCACAAAAACAAAAAGCCCAGAGAAATTTGGAGCAAACAATTATTTTTTGCTGTGCGTCTGTGTCCATGTGTGGCTGTGTGTGAGGCTGAGGATTGATTGAACTCAAGGCACTCTACTACCGAGGTACATCTGCTTTTTTATTTTGAGACAAAGTCTTAAGACTTGCCAGTTGAGTAACTGGGGATTTATAGACATGTGCCAGTGTGCTTGATGTATTATGTTTAAAAGATAAAAAGCTAAATAAGAATTAACATCTAGAACTGACAGACTTTGACTCTTAGTCCAACATTAGGCTAATTATCTTCTAAAATATTTTAAAGTTAGAACTCAGAGTTCTAGATACTATGATATCTAGAGTTCAAAGATACTGTGGTAAAATTACTAAAACTGTGGGGCTAGTGGTATATGTCATTCTATTAGCAGTGTCAAGAAGTTAGCTGCCAGGGGTAGAACAGCATTTTATTTACCTCCAGTTAATCAGAGGTGACATAATGGTCGTAACTGCATATATTCTAATTTTCATAGATGCCTTCCCTTAAATATTGCCTTACTCCCAGAGCTCCTCAACATGCAAAGTGTAGAAAGCTGATGAGCCATTTCATGTTAGTTTTAATTTATGGTATACTTGAATTTTGTTGTGTTTAATTCTTAAACTGTTCTATCCATAAAGTCAGTATTCCATTGTAAAAAAATTCCTTTCCAAATCTCAGAAGCCTTCCTTTTGTTAAAGCACATGGAGATTTATGTTAAATATAACTTAAGGGTTGCTGTAGCAAAGGTTAACAGTTCATGTCTTTGAATTTCACTTCCTGAGCTAACTAGAGCCAGAGATACAGAGACCACTCTGTTCAGTGAGTGCTGGGCATCCACTCTGCAAGACATGTCCTGGACACTGGTGTGCAGTTGACGGTAAGGCAGTCAGCACACACATTTCCAAGATGAGGAAGGTAACAGAAACTCCACTTAGTAGGAGAGTAGACGCTGTAGTAAGTGGAACGGCCATTGATTTATCCGAGCTGGCAGGATTTGGAAGGGATGTGGGAGTTCAGCATTTGGAGAAGCCGAGGAGGAAGGGAAGGGAGGATAGGGTTTTATTTCCAGGAACAGCATGAGAATCTGATAAAAGGGTAAATGTAGGGAACCAGAGGGATGCTGATATGGAGTTATGCCTTGCAGCCACATTAGAAAGCTCTGGATGCTGGTGGCTCAGGCGTCCTATGTAGGGCATTGGTCAGAGGAGGCTGTGGGAGATGGCTAACTCTAGACAGGTAGGTGTCACCCTGAGTCCCCTAGAGGACCCACCTGTGGAGCTCGTCTGGCTCTACTTAGGGTCTGAGATTTGGAAATTACAGTGGCAGATCTTCCTGTTGGCAAGGAAGTGTAGATACTGAGGTGTAAGATAACTAATACTTGGTTATTTAATGAGCCAGTTCCTTTTAGACCCCTTCCATGAATTAACTGCTGAGTTGCTCACAGTAAACCACAGGGACAGATGCTAGTTCACCAAAGAGGAGGCCAGTGGTTTAGTGCTATTGCCAAGGCTGCAGTTAGCACGAGGAAGGAGAGTCCAGGACCCAGACTCAACAGTGTAGCCTCCAGTGCAGCTTTGCTGCCTGCTGATCACAGAGGTTTAGATGTCACTGGAGAAACTGCCAGGTTGCCAAGTGTTGTGGGGAGGAGCTCTGGCACCTGGAGGAAATTTATGGAGGAAGGAAACTGTTCTGTGGGTTTCCTAGGGAGACATAAAGAAATCCTACCTTAATTGGGACCAAAGAAAGATGTGGACAAATCCAGCTTAGTGAGTAAATGATTACTGGGAGCCACTTACAGAGGCAGGCTGCCGAGTGGGAAGTTGCACCACCAGAGTTGTCACCCCACCCTACCAAGCTTTGTTTAAATGGGCTCTAAATTACACAGCAAAGACCAAAACCAGGACCCATGAGAAGAGTGATATGTTTGTGCTTACTCCATTCCCATCCTTGTTGGGAATTCTGGTAGTCTTGGGGTGATGCAGTCTGGGACACAGCCTCAGCACCTGGTGAGGACCCCTCAGGACAGCCACAAGCGGATTGGTGGTCCACCACCAACTGATGTTACCTTGGCTGGAGCTCAGTTACTGGACCTGACCCCAGGAGGTCCCACAAGAGGAGATGGGGACCTCACCTGTATCCAAAAGCTCCCCCACAAAGTCGCATGTGGTCCCAGGTGGGCTGTTAACTGAGCTGTTAGGAGATGGAGTCTGGCTGGATGAGGTGGCTCACTGTGGGCCCGACTCAGGATGCATCTCCCCGGCCTGCCTACCCTCTTGATGCTTCCTGGGTGCTGTGAAGTGAGCAGGTTTCCTCCGCCGTACTCTTCTGAAACCTCTCAAGCTAAACTAAGCTAAGCCTTTCGATGGTGGCTGGTGAGTGTTTTCTCCCAAATAAATTGACTAAGATGTTTTGGGATGTGTCAGAGGCACAGGCTGATTCACTTAAGAGTTAGAAAGGGAAAGTAGGGGAGGGACTTCAGCCTGAAGGAACATAGCTCCAGGTGCAAGATGACACAAGTCTGCCATCAAAGAGAAGGAGCAGCTTTTAAGCTGGGACAGGCTAGGGTCTGGCTGATCATTACCTTAGTTCGGGTTTTGCGGGATGACTCGGGATCTTTAACACCAGAAGGACGATTCTGTCTCCTGGAGATGACTGTTTCTGCTTGGGGCACTTTGCTTGTTGAAGACTTGGTTTTCTGCCCCTATAAATCTGTAGGTCTTGTGAATTAAGGGTTGATCAACCTTGCATTGCCAGTTTTTAGATATCCTCTAGGTGAGTAATGTGCCTATATCCCGGGTAGGGATGCGACCCAAAGTTTTAAAATAAAGGAAACGTAAAATGAAGGTCAATCTTTTATCAGGCATATACTATCCAAAATGAAGTCACTTTTTAGCACACTGTGTAGTAGCTGCCTGCCTCAGAAGACAATACAAAGCAAGCTTTTGGCAGTTCACTTGCCCTTTGCCCCTGTGGTGGACTCTTAGCTGCTACAGGGCTTCAGGGTAAAAGACATCTTCACAGGTAGACATAGTTTAGCCGTTCACTTCCGGTTTATGGCCCTCTGAATATCTTCAAGGGGAACGTGGAAGGGAGTGGACAGAGCTCACAGGGGTACGCCTCGTGTCGCCGCCAGGTGTGGCAGACGGTAGCGCCTGGCACGGTTGCAGGCGATACACCCGGGAGAAGCTGGTCAAGGGGTTCGGCGTTGGGGCGCCTGCGCGCGCGCCCAGACTTCAAACCCAGCTCGAACAGTCCCCGCCAATCGACGTCCTCCGCGCTCGGCGTTCTCCGCGCGCACCGCCCTTCGCGCTGCCCAATCGGAGGTCCGCTCTTAGGCCCCGCCCCGCAGCCCAGCCTCTCACTCGTGCAGCGAACGGAAGTAAACCAAAGAGGCGCGAGTTAAGGCCGGCCGGAAAGCCCGCGGGGAGCGGGGAGGCGTTCCGCGCAGGCGCAGTCGGGCACCGCCGGGAAGCCCTGCCCTCTGCGTGGGTCCGTCCGCTTCGCGGCTGTGGTGAGCTTGGCGTGCACCTGGGCTGGTGAGGGGGCCTGGCACCCTTCTCGGCTCCGCTCTTGTCCGATGCCTGCTGCCTGCCGGCCCCGAAGGACGGGCGCTTGACTTCCGATGGCGGTGGCTGCACGCTGTCTGTCCCTCTTGCGAGTCTTTTTTGTCTAACACGAACCCGGGAGTAACCCCTATAAATCTCTAGGTCTTAACGTCGGCTGGCCGTGTCACCACCTTTCGGTCAGTTTCTGCTATGCTGCCTTCGTCTTTATTCCACCTTCCATAGTCTTCCTGCCTGTGGTTTCTTTATGAACAGGACGCAGAACCAGACAGGAAGGTTGTGACCCACGTTTGCTTTGCTCTTGATTTCAGACTTTGTGTCCTAAAACATAAGGTCCTCTTCCGCGCGCGGATTTGGAGGACGGCTGGCGATGTGACTGTATTCCCGTTTACCGACACTATTCTGAGGTCCTTCGGGCGATTTCGTCGCTTCAAAATCAACTTTTTCTTTAAGTTTCAGTTCTTTGGGCACGCTTTACGGTAAGTCTACCTAAACGCCTGTGTGGTTCCACAGTGCTTACTGAAGTGCCAGAGTAAGTGATGCCTGTTGCGTATTGGGTGGTCTGCTGAGGTTTTGTATGTAGCATTTTGTACCAGGTATCAAACTCAGGACCTTGCACCTGCCAGGCAAGAGCTGTACCATTAAGGTACATCCCTAGACCCCACACTGTGTACTTTAAAATACCTAGTTGTACAACGACGACAGAACAATATTTATATTCCCAGAAGTGTTATTAGGGTAAATATTGATAAAATCGTACGTTAGAGTTAATTTAAGGAAACAGCAAGAGGAATAGAAAAAATGGCTATTTGGTTGAAATATTTTGTGAGAAAAGACAAGTGATATTTATCTTCACGTGAGATGGTGCAGTCTGATACAAAGGGATGTTAGGGAACTTTCCTTTTTAGGAAAGGTCTAGGAATGTGGTTTGTCTACTTATTTCACAAGTATCCGAGTACCTACTGTGTGCTAAGCATGGTTTTAGGCACTGGGACCGAGACAAGGCCCTTGCTCTCTTTTTGTGGTTATTTTTGAGACAGGGTGTCACTATGTAGTTCAGGATGGCTGAGAACTCACTGCGTCGGCTGGCCTTGAACTTTTGTTGATTCTTTTGCCCCAGCCTCCCAAGTGCTGAGATTACAGGTGTACACCACCAGGCCTGACTTAGGCCCTTGCTTTTAGAGGGGAGTTGTTTTGGTGGAAGCCGGCAGACAGATACTATGTGTGATACTGTGTGTTAAGTGCTTGAGGAAGTTAGAATGAGTGTGATAGAGAGTGGTTGGGCGTGGGTTCCTGAGAGGGTGAGAGATGAAGTGGGAGAGGTGATGCCATACCTGTGTCCTAGTCGTTGATCCATTTGGTTGCTCAGTGGCAAGGGCAGAAGCATGGAGAGGGTGGCTTCCCGTCAGAGAGCGTATAGGCTTGCAGACAGATACAGACTGGGTGTTGCCTTTAGAGCGTCTCCACACCTGTGTATGTGCTTTGTTTGGAAGCAGTGCTTTTGCTTTTTTTTTTGGTACTGGCGATCAAACTCAGGACCGTGTGCTTTTGAGGCAAGCGAGGCACTACTATGCTAAACTCTCAGCTGGAAGCAGTTTTTTGATTGTGCTTAATTATCTTTAGGTGAAGCCTGTATTTCTAGCAGAAGTACATTGCCAGCCTGTTTTATGTCTGAAGACATTTGAGTTTGAGATCTCTCGGGGGCTTGATGTAAGTTTTGTCACCGAGAGCTGAGGTTGGAATCTTGGATAGGCCTGGTGACACAGAAGAAGCAGACAGGTGAAATGTAGAAGTAGTACTGTGGAGTGGTCACAGTTCTCCTGCATGCTTCGCTGTGGAGCAGGACGTGAAGGCAGTGGCAGGAAAAGCAGATGACGGATAGGCCACATTTTCTGGCTTCTTCATCCTCATAAGGGAAAGTTTTGAGGATGTTTGCAAAAATCCAGAAAGGAGGTTAGAAATATGGAAGAGAGGAAAATGCTGGCGTGCCTGAGAGGAGATGCTTATTGACCTAAAGCTAGCGATGACGCTGTGTATTGATGTAGTTAGAAAACATTTATCCATTCTTCACCTAACAGACATGTGGAGGGCTCCTCTGTGCTAGCGCTGCTCTAGGACTACAGTGGTGAATTACCCTAGATAGAGCTTATTTTGGGAAAAACAGATGCAGGGGTGAGTATGCAGCTGCTGAGTGGCAAGTAGTACTGTAGAAGCAGGAAGGCAGGACTGGGAATTTACTAACGCTGTGCAGAGCTTAGGTGACTATTCACAAAATGTGAAAAAGGAGAAGAGCAAGACAGTGCACACCTGGAGCCTCAGGCTAGGTGGAGGTCAAGGCCAGGACAGAACCAACCTGACACTTCCGAGGTACAATAGAGGGGTTGGTGGGAAGGGAAGGTGGAATGGCAAGAGAAGACCAGGTCAGAGGCACACAGGCCCTGTGGGCATCAGGACCAGCTTTCTCTCTGAGTTTGCAGGAAAATGTGAGCGAGGGGCTATGAATCAAGATTGCTTTCACTGCTGGCCGGGAGACAGCGCCTGGCAGGCAGTGGCAGTAGCAGTAGAAGCTGTGAAGCCTGGCAGGTTCTGGATGCTCATTAAAGCATGGCTTCTGGGTGGTGGCAAGGGATTCTGTTGGATGTGAGCCCTGGTGTTTGGCTTAAGCAGGTGGAGGTTGGAGTTGAAATTTCCTCTGGTAGAGGAGATTAAAGAGCAGGCTTTCTTGAGGGAGTGGAAGCAGGCACAGTCAGGGTTTGAGTTTTATGCACCAGGTATGGTGGTACATGCCTGTAATCCCAACATGCAGGAGGTTGGGCCAGCAGGATGGTCAGCAGAGAACAGGTGGCTACATTGTGAATTGAAGATCATTCTGTACTACGTAGTGAGACTTTGTCTCAAGAAAAGAAAAGATGAGTTTTAGGTGCCTGTTAGGTGTCTTACGTGAAGAGGTTTTGCAGGGAGTGGATTATCTGAGGTTTAGGGGAGAATCCCAGGCTAGATAAGTAGATCTCATGTGGTATGTAAAGTTCTGACAGTGAAAGTAGCTTAGGGGTGGGTGGTAGTGGAGTAGGTGGAGAGATGGAGGACCAGCCCTGGATCTTTCCACTGTGTGATGTGTGTGTCGAGGTCTTGGATTTTGGATAAGAAAAGAAACAACTGGTGAGCTGGAGAAGTGGTAGTTGCATCTAGAGATCTAGTGAAGGAGTATGCGTGTAAGTGCACTCTGTTAGGTTGAGTTGAGGTCATTTTCTGGGATCTGGCAGCTGGGAGGGAGTGTGACTGACAGGCGCTGTTTTGGTGGGGCTGTGGTTTGGAAGCCTGACAGGGCGGAGCTCAGGAGGGTTTAGGCAGTTGACAGCATGCACAGCATGGGAAGAAGTACAGCGGAAAGACTCTAGCATGTTGGAGAGGCCCTTGCTGGAGTGATTGTTGGTGCTGTGGAGAGGTGTTGGATCAGATGCAGAGTCGACAGGTGAGCTTTGAACAGGAGCAAGGACGCTGCTCTTTATAGCTCCTTAGTGGCCTTGAACTTTCTGCTTTATTGAATAATTAGTCTACACAAACAAAATCTATCAGAACAGTCTTACTTTGGGTTGACTATATCAGTCCTAATGATAAGATGCTAAGTTTATTATTGGGTATCTGTTCTCAGATGGAAAGTGGTGAGATATTCTGAGACTTCCTTTACCTCAGTGTATTGGCATGTAATGTTCTCTCTTAGGAATGTTGCAAAAAATTGTTTCCTAAGATTATTAATTTCCTAAGATTATTGAGATTTGTACTTAACTGCTTGAGAAGATTTTGTAGAAATATTTGATTAATAAAAATACTTTTGTTATTGCAGTGAGATGGAAGATTTTCGAGGCATAGCAGAAGAATCATTTCCAAGTTTTCTAACCAATTCATTACTTGGTCATAGTGGGGTTTTAGAAGATGTCACTCTTTCTTCAAATCTTGGCTTGCCTGTTGCTGTTTCCACACTCGCGAGGAACAGAGTCAGCACTGGTGACAGGTGAGATACCCAAACCACCCATGCCCAGCTGTGCTGCATCTGCAGGATAGGAGTCAGCTGGAGTTGCCAGGATGTGCCTTCTGTCTCCGTCTCCACTTCTCGGTGTAGCTCTCATTCTCCTCTCTCATCTCACTGGTGGTACCTGCTTTCTTGTTCTGTGTTGCAGCATATGACAGCACAGACTTGGAAAAGACACTGAGTCCATTCGTAGCTGTACAAGGAGGCTGACGAGCTGTCTCTGAAGCTTGACTTACTGGTCATTCTGAAGCTGGTCCCTGTGGCCGTGGTGTGGGGACCCCTGGTGTGTTCAGAGCTGTGCCAGTGCTTCATTGCACACCCTCTCAGCCAGGGTCAGACTTCGCGGGGCTAGCATGGCTTTCCGGCTTCTCCAGCCTCCACTCTGTCCTGTGCTTCTGAACGGAACCAGCTCTTACTCTGGTAACCCAAGTTCTAAGTCAGGTTTTTCTTTCTTAGGAACTAAATCAGTGTTTATTTACTTAACTGTTCTTACTCTTGCGTTATAACCAGATGGATATTTGGTTATTTACGTCACTTCAGCTGTGATATGTGCAGTTCACACATCAACATGGGTAAATACCTGCCCCTCCTCCATCTCCTGTCAACCACGTGGTGAGGATTATCATCTTTACCTTTGGAAGAAATACCTTTGGAAGGGGTTGTTAGTTCCTTTAGCCTTAAGGTATCTGTGGCTGAGCGGATGCAAATAATCACTGCATTTCTGTCTACAGTTTCTGTGCTTGGCACAGAAGCTGATGGTTTTGAACACTGGGGATCCTGTTTGTTTTTTTCTCTGGCAGCTGGTGAATTTTAAATGTACATAGTTTAATTCTTAATGATTTTGTGTAGGTATCCCGACATCCAGGCTTCCTACCTAGGAGAGGGGAGATTCTCTGTTCCATCCGAGACGTCTTCCATTCGCAGCCGTGACGCTGACCCAAGAGAGAGGTTGCAGCTCAGCTTCCAAGGCGAGGAGTAAGTCGGCGCCTCCCTGTGCTGTGCACAGTGCCAAGTCCAGTTGTACCTCTGATGAACTCTAAGCATCTTTGTTTTCTTCATATGTTCTAATCACGTCTTAGCACTTTAAAACATTTTTTTCTCTGACTATAAAAGTAATATGTACATATTGAAAAAAGTAGAAATAAAATTATTAGGAAGACAGGAATATCCTGTGACTGCACTAACTAGAGGGCAGCCACTGGTTACATTTTCATTTATTGTGTTCTGCGTGCA
This sequence comes from Petromus typicus, assembly GCA_004026965.1. Classification (NCBI taxonomy): domain Eukaryota; kingdom Metazoa; phylum Chordata; class Mammalia; order Rodentia; family Petromuridae; genus Petromus; species Petromus typicus. The sequence goes on from PVIR01006484.1 coordinate 39,872, forward strand.
TATATGTACTTGTGTTTTTTGCAGAATAGGATTATACTTATGTATGTATGTATTTTATATTTCTTTTTAAAATTTCTTTTATTGCCGGGGCTGATCAGACCCTTGGATACTTGTGAGTGGGGGATGATGGGGAATAAAGAGAAACAGACAATATTCAAAATATGAGCGGGTTTTGGAGGAGTCTGCCTCTGGTGGACAGACTCAGCAATTTTTCCAGTGAACCCACTTTTATTAGCGTGTGAGAAGCACTGGGGAAGGGATCATGCATCATTCCTGTAACAGTCATGAGAAGATACTTTGAAAAGTAGGGAACAGGTTAAACTTTCACAAGGGGTGTGTGTGAAAGGGAGCAGGCCCCTTCCCATGCCCAGATGCCTGCCCAAGTTAACAGGGAGCTGGTCTTCTTTGCATTACCCTCAGCAGATCCTTTCCTGCCTGGGGCACAGTGATTATAAGCATTCCCACACAGCCAGGAAGTACAAAGCTTTCCGAATGTTTTCTCTTAGGCAGGTCACATCAGCCTCAGGATTGTGGGACATAGTCACACAGTCTGGATCCCAGTAATTCCTCACATAGCCTGGTTCTCATTTTTATTATGTGTCATTTTTAACTTTTAAAAGCTAATGTGTTCATCTTTCATTTACAATCAGTGTGAGTCTGCATTAATGGGTGTGTGTGTAAACCTGTTTAGCGTTTAGATGATACAGTTCTGCTTTTAAGTGAAACAAACTTCTTTTTGTTTCTCTGTGTTGCTGGACATCAAACCCAGGGACTCACACTTGCAGGGCAGGTGCTGTGGCGCTGACTGTATCCCCAGCCCTTTTTATTTTTCATTTTGTTTTGGTGGTACTAGAGACGGAACCTCGGCCCTCACGACTGCCGGGTGGGCACTCTGCTAGTGAGCCACAGCCCCAATCCTTTTATTTTATTTTCAAATAGGATCTCACTAAGTTCTCCAAGTTGTCTGGGGGTATAGGCATGCACCAGCACACCCAACTGTGATTTCTTTATATGTGTCTGTTTGTGCATAAATTTTGGAGATGTAGGATATTTCTTTTTCGTTGTGAAATAAGTACATTTTATATACACATCATGATCACCCTCAGCATTGAGAGTTTGTATCTATCTATGGCCATACCACCCTGAATGTTGTCGATCTTGTCTGATTTTGGGAGCTAAGCAGGGTCTGGCCTGGTTAGTACTTGGATGGGGAATTTGTACCAGTATATGATGTGACTTGATTCTCATTTTTTCCCATTTGCGTACCCACCTTACAATCCCCCACCTCCTCTATACATAAGCTTTGTTTACCATTTTTTTTTTAAACCCTCACAATTTTTTTCTTTCCCTTCATTACTTACCTCCACCCTCCATTTCCCTTTGAATATTTTCTTTTTATAATTCTGTCATACATTCTTGAACTTATTTATATTTTCAGTTTCTAGGAGATTATTTTAAGATAAATTTCCAGGACTGAAATTCCTGAGTCAAAATTTGGTTTTGATTTTTTTGAGACAAAGTCTTATTATGTAGTTCTGGCCTTAAAATCACTATATAGCTCAGACCATCCTCAAACTCATGCTGATCCTCTCTTGCCTCAGCCTCCCAAGTGCTGGGAAGGCAGGCATGCACCACTATGCTTGCCCTATTTTTAAAATTTTTATTGGTCCATCTGTGCACTACGTAATAATGTTTATCTTGGAGAATTGGTACATGTTCGTAGTACATCTTTTTCTTTTTATATCCCCTTCTTCTCTATCCCCCCACCCCATCTCTTGATTAAAAATATTTCATTTTAAGGGCTGGGGATTTAGCTCAGTGTTTCCGGCGCCTGTCTTGCAAGCGCAAGGGCCCGGGTTCGATTCCAGTAACCACATACCATACTGGGCATGGAGACTATCATGCCCAGCAGCAATCAGTACCACATACCACAGTGCCAGGCGTGTGGTCATGCCTGTAATCCCAGCACTCTGGAGGCAGAAGCAGGAGGATTGCTGTGATGTGAGTTTGAGGCTGAGCTCAGGGCCAGCCTGAACCACAAAGCGAGACCCTGTCTCAGAAAAAAAAAAAAAAAATTCATTTTAAAAACAATTACAAATCAAGAGCTAAGGATTTAGCTCAGTGGTACCATGCCTCCCTGGCAAGGACAGGGTCCTGAGTTCAATCTCTGGTACTGCAAAAAATAAATGAAGAAGTAAATTAATTAACAAATCAACCTTACTCTTTTGAAAACTTGTACCAGTGAGTATATGGGAATGCTTCTTTCTCTGTGCCTTGCCCAACAATTGGTGATGGAATTTTTAATCTTTGATTTTAGAGATGAAAGTAGTTTATGCATGTGTGCATGGAAAGATGTCTGGAAGTCTATTAAACCAAAATGCAAATAGTGACTTCTTTTTGAAGTTTTCTGTGTTTAAATTTGTAATTGAGTGTTTATGGCATTGAATGTACAGTGATGTTCATTATTTAGCCTTCTGTTGTGATGGAAGGCCTGGAGGTCCTTCAGATTAAAGATACCAGCTTTTTAAATTTTTATTTATTTATTTACTTATTTATTTTAGGTTTTTTTTTTGAGACAGGGTCTCACTTTGTAGTTCAGGCTGGCCCTGAGCTCAGCCTCAAACTCACATCATAGCAATCCTCCTGCCTCTGCCTCCCGAGTGCTGGGATTACAGGCGTGAACCACCATGCCTGGCGCTATGGTATGTGGTACTGGTTGCTGCTGGGTGTGAGTCTCCACGCCCAGTATGGTACTGGGGATCAAACCCAGGTCCTTGTGCTTGCAAGACAGGCGCTGGAACCACTGGAACCACTGAGCTAAACCGGCCCTTATTTTTATTTTTTTTGAGATAGGCTTCACATTGTAGTTCGGCCTGGCCCTGAGCTCAGCCTCAAACTCACATCACAGCAATCCTCCTGCCTCTGCCTCTTGAGTGCTGGGGTTACAGGCATGAGCCACCACATCCGGCTCTGTGGTATGTGGTACTGATTGCTGGTGGGTGTGAGTCTCTACACCCAGTATTGTTGTATGTGGTTACTGGGGATTGAATTTGGGTCTTTGCTCCTGCAAGGCAGGCGCCCGAACCACTGAGCTAAATCCCCAGCTCCCAACTGTTTTATATATATATATATATATATATATATATATATATATAAAGTGATTTTTTATATTAGTGATACCAACTTTTTTTTTGAAACAGGGTCTCACTATGTAATCCAGACTGGCCTTGAATTTGGGATTCTCTGGCCTCAGCCTCCCAATTGCTGGGATTACAGGCTTATACCATTACACTTAGCAAATATAACAACTTTTGCATTTTTAGTCACTCACTGTTATTTTATCTGAGTGTCTGTTCTGTACTAGACACTTTCAAATACTCAGGAAAAACCAATGAACAAAACAGATGTTGAAAGTTATTAAAATATCCCCATTTCAAGCCAGGCCTGGTGCCGCTAGCCTATAATCCCAGTCCTCTGGAGACTGAGACAGGAGAGCTGGAGCTTGAGGCCTGTGTGCGGTACATAGGAAGAGCTTTCCTCCTCGGAAAAAAGCTAATTTCAGAGTATATTGAAGGGAAAAGTGCTAGGAAAAAAAGGATGATCTTTAAGGTTTTTAGGAAGGCTGAAAGAGTGGTCAGTGTGGGTGTCGGGGAGCCACATGAGAGCCAGGATGTGAGCGAGGGTGTTGGCCTGTGGACCCAGGGGAAGAGGCTTGAGTGCAGAGTGCAGCCGCGTAAGGGCTGGGGTGGAGTGCACTGGGGTCGCAGTGCAGGACCCTGACTGGACTTGGAGTGAGGTGGGAAGCCTTGGGGAGTCTTGTCCATGTGCAGCACGAAGCTCCTCCCTGACCACTGAGTGGGAACAGACTGCAGGGGCGAGGACGGGAGCAGGACGACAGCCTAGCGAAGCCAGGCCGTCGACTGGAGGAGTTGGAGAGAAGAGCTCTAGGTATAACAGTGTTGAGAAGCTGGAGACAGGAGTGCATAGAGGGCTTGAGGGAGTGAGTCAGGGTGGGAGGAAAGTGTCTTGGAAGCCATGGCAAAAACAGGTGTAGGAGGGTGAGAAAGCATTTGCCTGTTGTCTCAGCTACTTGAGGGGCTGAGATTCCTCCAGGTTCCTACACCTGTTAGCTAGCAGTTTGAGAACAGCCTGGACAATGTGGTAAGACCCCCACCTCAGAGCAAGACAAAATGTGCAAGCAGACAAAAAGGTATTTAGGAAGAGAGCGTATCCAACTCTTCTGGATAAAGTGAGGATCAAGAACTGCCCCTGGCGTGTGGCTGTGGTGGAAGTGGGGAGAGCTCAGTGGCCTGCTGAGTGAGTGTAAGGAGAACCAGAGTCGTGCACTGGAGACGGCAGGCAGGTAGCCCCTGGACTTGTGCTACACGGGAGCCGGGCGTGGGCTGTGATGCTGGTGGATGTTGAGTCTGGAGACGTCTTACTGATTGCTCGATTGATTTTTCATGCCGTGTATTCAAGTGGAATGATCTAGAAAGGCAAAGCTCAGGAGAGCGTTGCTGGGCAGTGTCGGCATCCTAGACAGGAATGCTCCTGAGTGGAGGGAGCAGCCTCCAGTGGGCAGGACCATGGACAGCACTTGCCTGCTCTGGACTTCCCTCCAGGTCTCTATCGGGTGTATCAGGTCAGTCAGGGGCAGGGGGAGGAGTTGGTAGTTTGAAAAGAGAAGGTAATTTAGCGGAATGTAGGATGGTGAAGGACAAATGAACACAGGCCCACCTTGAGGTCCACGTGTTAACTTAATGTGGAGTGAAGCGGTGGTTGTGGTATTGCGAGCATGTGCATCTGTAGATGTACAGGTGGACAGCGCGGAGAGCTGGATGGCTCCTGGATTGTGGTGCAGTGAGGATCGTGGGGGATGAGGAGCTGAAGCTGTGCACTGGCTGTGGGCTTCCAACCGGAGAGGTAGTGTGCATACTGGAAAGTTGCAGACAGTGGTGAAGTACTATGGCTGTTGGAGCCTCAGTGGGCCAGAGGATTGTAGAACGGTGGATCTAGAGGCAGCTTATACTTCAGCCAGGTTAAGGAAGGGGTCTAGATATGGGAACTAGGAGCAAGGAAGGCATTTGTGCTGTCCCCCACAACCAGCTATAGACACCTGGCCGGTAGTAGTGGCCATACAGGATGAGGGAAAGGGGCTCAGAGAAAGGCTCAGGAGCTGCAGCCCTGCCATGTCAGAGCACATGTGGAGGGAGAGAGGATGAATGAATGAGCAGTGCTTGAAGGGTTCGTAGAGTCCTGGACTCGCTGGAGGAGCTGAGAGGGAGAGACACGGGGTTGGGGAGCCAGCAGTAGTTTGGGAGGAAAAGTGTCTTTAGGACATCATCCGTTTCATTTTCTGGTGGATCCAGAAATGTTTCTTCTCACAGTGTCCCTTTTTGAATGCTTTTTGAGTGTGAAATATATAACTAGCTGGTAGGTATTTTATAAACTTACCCCCAGTAACCAACATTTTTGTCACTAATCTGTTCTCCTAATAAAAAACCCTCTTTCTAGAGAAAAGAACAATACAGAAAGTCCACATCTGTCTCATGGTGTCCGGAAACCGTCATCTCTTCCTAGTGAAGGACCAGGCACGGATGGGCAGACGGCTGATGCTCCAACCCCTGCAGGGGGTGCTTCGCCTCCAGAGCAAGTGCCAGGTCTGACCTACTCACAGTCATTCTGATGCATCTGTTTAGCTTTTGTGTTTTGATTTTTCCATCTGTGGACTGGTGTTCATCTTGTGCTGTCCTGTAGTGATGTGAAAATGTTGGGCTCTGTATGTACCTAATGGTATCTTCTTCACAGAGCTTTCTAGGGAAGGGTGTGTTCTCTGGTCCTTTAGCAGGCTTCACTGGCTGAGGCTCAAACTCACGTTTGAGACCAGCAGCCCGTCCTGCTATACCTTTATACTTCCTGCCACTGAGAGATTTGTGTTCCTGTTGAGTCATTTTTGTTCCTTGAACTTATTTTTATATAATTCCTAAATTATAAGTTATCAAATTATTGCTTTTTTAAGGCAACTAAGTTCAGTATTTCAGAAATGCTCCAAAATGAATCATTTGAAAAATTGCTGTTAAAATTAGATATAGAAGTTGAGGGGGAGAGGGATTACAGAAATGTGGGAAGAATTGTGGAGAAAAAGTACCGCCTTCTATTCTCTGATCCTGTAAGTACTTCACATTCTCTTTCATCTTTTGAAGGAAGTCAAAACTGGAAATGGAAAACTACACGCTTTTGATTTGTATAGAAATGATACTGTGTGACTCCATCTTGTAGTTCAGTACTCACAAAACTGTGTTCAGTACACACAAAAGACCCTTGTGTGATTAGGTTAAGTAATGGTACGGGTGAAATGAGTAAACATTTGAGCTTTAATTCAAAAGATTTAAGGGATACTTATGTTTCCCTGAATAAGTACAAAGTAAGTAAAATAAATAAGTACAAAAATACAGACACCTGTACTAGTGTTAGCTCTCCATACTTAATAAATAACAAAAGAAAATAATTGAATTGGACTTTATCAAAATTGAAAACTTGTACTTCAGAAGGTACCAATGAAAAAAAGACAGAGGATGGGAATATAATTAGCAAAGCAAAACGGGAAATTGAAAATTACATAGTTTTGGATTCTATAGTGTGATATATAGTTTGGCGTATTGTTTTTCTGGTATCTTAAAATGATAGACACTGTTGTACTTCTGTATATTTTAGTATGCATCTCTAAAAATAGGGATGTTTTCTTACATGAGTCTACGTTGTTAACATGGCTGACAAACTTAATTCTTTTTCTATTATCCAGTGTGGCAGACCTTGGGGTCTGAGGAAGGTCATGTTACAGTGCACTGGTCCTGTGTCATATCCACACCTGTTAACCTGCAGGGTGGTCCTCTCCTCAAGCTCGTTTGCCCATTCATCAGGGCTGCTGGTGCCCTGTGTTGTGTCCTTGCTCCCTACAGAGTCTGCGTTAGTGCACGTACAGGATCTATGGCATGTGTGCAAATTGTCCGTTCCAGCATTTTTAACAGTTGCACGGACCAGTGATAGAGTTCTCCACTGTCATTTGAAAGTATTTCTATTCTGTTTCACAATAAAAATGTTCAGTTTATTAATTTGCTGTTCTTAGGTGTTACTGGCTGTTTAGTTGATAAAATATTTTCTGAGTTTTTGCTTTTGTTTGTTAACAGATTCTTGTGTTGATTTTCATGTAAGGTCTTGGATGAAGAATCAGCAGTATAAGGTAAATGTTTACATATTTGTTATCAGTTTCTGTGTTGTTACAGGGAGGCAAAGTTCATTTTCACATCAAGTATTAGCGTTAGTTGAAAATCCTAAGCTTGTGTGTAGCAGAACTGCAGTTGGTCTAGAAGAGGAAGTTTATCTCAGGTCATAAGGCCGAGGGGCAGTGCTTCAGTGCCTTGTTCCTTGTGAGCTGGTGTAGCATTGTTTGCCTTAAGTGTAAAACCAAACTAAGGCCCATGTTGTGCAGAAAGTTAGTGTATGTAAGCTAGTCTGAATTGTCTTACTGTGCATTTAATAGTAGTGTGAAATAAAATGGACATGTAGAAGTATTTTCATTCTGGGCTGTGTGAATGTCCTCAATACTTTGATATGTGCTTTTCATTGAGTAAATTGTGTCATTCACATTCAGAGCACACTGTAGAGGGAAAAATGCGTGCTCCTCTTGCAGCCTTATACTGTGCTCTGTGGCAGAATGAATGTGCTTCTCTTACTTCTTTTATTTCTCTTATTTCTTTTAGGTTGTCATACCCGATGTTCAGAAGCATTCTGAAGATAAAACTCTGAACAGTGATTGCAGCCATGTTAGCTTATTAGAAAATGAGAAACTCATGTCCTTGACCAGCTTGGAGGATTCTTCTGGTACTGAGAAGTGACTTGTATTTTCCTATCCACGCCTTGCTACTCCACTTGTGCCTTGGCTCTGTGGCAGCAGTCTTTATGCCAGCTTCTAAGTCCCTTTTACTTCTGTCTGCTGGCACTAAGATGGCCACTTTGATGAGTGAATAAGATTAAAACATGTGTTTCTACATGAGAATCCTGACACATTTATATTCATCCCTCTGTTCGACATCTTAAGATGCAAAGTGGCCCCTGAAGGCGCCGCTTGTGGGAGCGAGGAACTAGTTAGCCTGTTTTCTCTGAGCTGCCTCAGCCAAGGACGGCAGGAAGTGTGCACATAGCTCAGCTCAAGACTGTGCCGTGGACTTGAGTAGTGCAGAAATGTGCTTGGAGTTCATGGGGCTGATGGTTCTGACCAAGGAGGCATCCGTGAAGTTCCCTGGAAAGTCCCTCTCGGTGGGAGAAGTCCCACACGTGGCACAGGAGCAGCTCAGCAATGGCCCTGTGTGGAGTCCACTGACCATGGCTCAACACCAACCAGTCTGGTGGCGTGGCAGCTTCGTGCACCCACGAGAAACCCAGAAAAGCAGTGGTGCCAAGGTGCTGGTGGCTCTTAAGGGCTGGGCCAGCAAGCTGAGTGGGCTGAGGTGTCATGTCGGGTGGGGCAGGTCTTATTGCCAACTGAGGTTCTTGCTTTGCCCTTGCCAGGGCTTGAGATGTGGGTAAGGAATTACCAGTGTGAATTTAGAGATTCTTGTTTTAGAGGCTCAATTCTTTGAGGTGAATTGTGAGTCACAGGATATGAGCATTAAGGCTGAGGTTGATGCAGAGTGGATGGCTCGCAGGCAACGCCCCGTCACAACCCTGCCTGTCCTGGCAGTTCTCACTCAGTCTTGCCCTTGCTGAGCTCCGAAAGCCACTGTGGTGCCATCTTCTTCCTTTCCCTCTTCCCATGTCCTTTTGACAGACCAGCTGTTCACGACACCGTTGTCTGAGCCTTCTGCCCTCCTCCCACCAGTTGTGATGCTGCAGTTACTGCAGCGCGGCAGGGTGTGCGGTTTCTCCCTGCCCTGTCCTCTGCACACGTCAGCTCATGTGTTCAGTGCTCTTTCCCATGACAAATGCAGGAACCCAGTCATACTGTTTATTGGCCTGTGTACGTCTTCTCAGCCTTCTGGCTGAAAAGTTACATGAGTGTCAGTTCCTACGTTAAAGCCTGTCCAAATTTTTCTCCACTTCTTGATAGATGATGACATTAATGATGAAGAGTTTTATGATGATCATTTGGAGGCTTATTTTGAACAACTAGCAGTTCCAGGAATGATCTGTGAAGACCTGGAAGGATGGGAATCTCTAGAGAGAGGTTTTAGGTCAGCTACAAGTCATCCTGGTCAGGTGTGTTCCTCTGTTTATGACTATTTTTAGAAATTTGACATTTGAAAATTTCTGTTGGTTTTACTGGATGTTAACATTAAATTTCAGCCTTTGTTTTCTTTAGATTGTGCTTTTCTCTGCTGTGTGTGGGTTGATAAATAGCACCTATATTTCCTACTTCTTACTTTGCCCTCACCTACAGGAAGTGCAAAAAGGATAGTACAGTAGGGTTTATATGCTTTATGCACATTATCTTTTTTTTGACACAAGGTGTCGCTTTGTATAGTTCAGGCTGGCACTGAACTCACTGTGTAGTAACCTGAAACTAGCTAGCCTGGAACTCAACAATCCTCTTGCCTCTGCCTTCCAAGTACTGAGATTACAAGTGTGAGCCACCATGCCTGGCATTGTGGTGTGTGATACTGATTGCTTATGGGCTGGGTGTGAGTCACCACACCCTGCATTTGTGGTATGTGGTTACCTGAGACCTTGCCTCTTGCAGGCAGACACAGGAACCACTAAGCTAAATCCTGGGTCCTACAGTAGTATTTTTTGCCTCTTCTTCAGTACTTTTTCCCTTGAAAGGAAGTTGTAAGAATTCGACATTTTTACATTGATGTAAAGTAGAAGTTGTAAAAATTTGGCATTTCTCCTTCACAAAAAAACATTTTTCTACATAACCACAATTCTGTACCCAAAATTTTTTTTTTTTTTAATTTAATTTAATTTAATTTTATTTTTTTTAGGTTTTTTGGAGACAGGGTCTCGCTTTGTGGTTCAGGCTGGCCCTGAGCTCAGCCTCAAACTCCAGTATTGTTATATGGTTACCGGGGAATCGAACCCGGGTCCTTGCGCTTGCGAGACAGGCGCCGGAACCACTGAGCTAACTCCCCGGCCCCCAAAATGTTTTTTAATTTATATTTTTTATGATTCAGAATTCAAAGACTTTATCAGCCCATGGCTGTCATGTTTCTTTATTCCCTTAATTCTTTCTTGATGTTAAACATTTTTTTTTAAGGTTTTTTTAGACAGGGTCTCGCTTTGTGGTTCAGGCTGGCCCTGAGCTCAGCCTCAAACTCACATCACAGCAGTCCTCCTGCCTCTGCCTCCCAAGTGCTGGGATTACAGGCGTGAGCCACCACGCCCGGCACTGTGGTATGTGGTACTGGTTGCTGCTGGGGTGAGTCTCCACGCCCAGTATTGTTATGTGGTTACTGGGATGGAACCTGGGTGCTTGCGCTTACAAGACAGGCGCCGGAACCACTGAGCTATATCCCTGGCCCTCTTGATGTTAAACATTTTATAAAGTTTAGATTCTTTAATTTTTCGTGACCCATAATCTAGATATATCTGATTCCTGTTTTCCTTCTGGCTAGATTAGGTAAACATTTTGTCAGGAATTCAGGTGAATCCCTTGTTCGTGGGTGCAGGACAGACACAGGTGGTAATGGGTGCCATGTCTGGCCCGCTGTTGGTGCTTGTGGTATGGTGGTGCCCGACAGCACCCCCTGGTGGAGGGCCCTGCTCTGTACTGTCAGGCGTCCTTTGGATAGACCCCAGGCTCTGGTCAGCATCTAGGATCCACAGCCCTTCTAGAGCTGGCTTTTGTTTACTTCTGACGCCTTGTGAAAACAAGTTGTCCACCCTGCTGGTTCTTCTACTCTTCTGTGGTTGTTACCTGACACACCCTGCATGAAGCAGACCTCCATGGGACCCTGCGTCTTCTTCCTTAGTGTTTAATTTTAATTGAAAGGATGAATATAGCTAAGTCATTTTTTCAACAGGCAAATGAAAATAGCAGCTTGAAATGTAAATTTCAGTCAAAAAATAACAGCTCTGTCACATCCCACGGCTCATGCTCCTCAGGAAGCTCTGAAGCGACTCACAGAGGTACTCAGGAAAGCCATGTCTGTTTATCCAGAGCCAGTAAGTGTTCACATATGCTTCCTTTGTTCTGTGTTTTATGTTTGCCTTTCATTTGCCTTTTCTTCTTGTGATGCTGGGGACTGAATCCAGAGAGTGCGGCACGACATCCCCAGTGCTTTTTTTTCCAGACAGGACCTCACTATACGGTTCAGACTGGCCCTGAGCTCACTATGTAGCACAGGCTAGCCTTGAACTTGGCAGTTCTTCTGCCTCTGCCTCTCAAGTGCTGGGATTACAGGTGTGAGCCACCACGCCCAGCATTGTGATATGTGGTACTGGTTGCTGACGGATATGAGTCACCATCCTTGGCATTGCTATGTGTGGTGGTGGGGAATCAAACTCAGGACCTTGTACTTAGAAGGCAAATGCCAGAACAACTGAGCTAAATCCCAGCCGCCCCTCTCCCCAGTACTCTTTTTTTGAGGTAAGGTCTGGCTAAGATTCCCAGGTTGGCCACGAACTTATAATTATCCTGCCTCAGGCTCCTGAGTAGCTAGGAGGACCCTAACCTTTTTTTATTTCCAGAATTAATTTATTTGTTGGTAGGATTTTATATATTAACTATCCTTCTCATCAAATCTTTACATAGTCTAAAACTTCAAAAGAGCTATTAATAATTCCCGAATTCATTTACCTCTTCAGTTAAATTTGCTTCTGAGTGGTTTTTCTTTATGAGTTATTAGAAATGAGATTGTTTCATTATTAACTGATTCTGAATAATCTGCTGTTAGGAATATTGCAGTACATACTTCTTGGATTGAGTATTATGATGGTTGTTTTCTGTGAAGACATTTGAAGAGTTAGAAACTAATTTTTACATGACAGCAGTTTGTCATGTTTGTTGCCTTTAGCTGGTGTTTGCTTTTTCATTTGTGATTTCCTAAATTCATCATAGGAATATTAAGTATTAACTTTACATAAAATAATCGAGCTGGCAAAAAACAGTTACTAAATTACTTTAGTCAAGCTGCGACCGTATTCCATGAACTTTGTTTGGTTTTCAGGTCGCTCTGCAGGTCCCAGCGGTGAGCGAAGGCTTGCAGATGGTGTGCTTTTGTGTCCCACGAATACCTGGAGAGTTGAGAAGGGAGGGCCAGACCATACCAAAGTAAGCTAAGATCATTTTCTTTAAATTTTCTATGAAAAGGTAAGAGTTGTTTTTTTCCTGGTACCACGTATTGAACTCAGGATCTTACACTTGCAAGGCAGGCACAGTGCCACTGAGCTAAATCCCTGGCTTAAGGTAAAAGGTTTTTATATTTCTGTGATAGCAGTATTTTTTTAGAAAGAAATGATTATGGTTAACTCCTGAAAAATATAGAAAAATTATAAAAATGACTGCTGATAATGTTTGTATATAAATATGTTATTGCTAAGATTATATTAAATATATAATTGTGTATGTTTTCTTTAAATATTTAATGACTTGGATTTAGATTATTCATTTAAAAAATTCTTTAGGCCGATGTGCAGTCATTAAATAAAAAGGCAAGCTAGTCATCTTTCACTTTGCTCAAATACGTGTCCCATTATTTCTGCTTTTTATGTTCATGATACCCTGTCTCTCTGGGCTTGCCTTGTGGCAGTCATCTCTACTGACCTGTGTGTGCCCTCTCCCTGGTGGCACTGTGCCCAGGCTGTGGGCTGGCCTGTACTCTTAGGGCGGGGGTAGGGGAGAGTGTGTGGTTCCTTGTGGATGAAACCAGGGTGCTGATTACACCTGCAATGACCTTCTTGTTTTAGAAAAACGCTGTTTCCAGGTGCTTGAGTTAGGACTTGGATGTGTCTTCTTGGGGTACACAGTTCAAGACTCTGAAGTGTCTCATTTGAAAATAAAGTCTGTTAGAAAATAAAAACTACTGGCATTCTGTCCTATATTTTTACATTTAAAACTTTATAAAATAATGTTGGCAAATCATGCTCAATTATACATATGACAATAGGATTGAACCTGTCTTTCTTATTAAAGAGTCAGCATGCTTTCTCTTATATGATACTCCCTCCTTTTAGTATTTTAATTTTAGTTTTAAAATTTATTATCGGCAGTCAAACTTAGGACTTTGTACTTGCCAGATAGGCACAAGTGCCACTGAGCTACGTCCCCAGCTAGTATTGTAACTTGCGAAGCTGCGGGGGCCCTTTCTGTTGTTGTGTGACTCCTTGCGATAGTGGGGGTTGTTGTTGACCTTGTGTTAGCACTTCAGACCATGCGCAGCTGATTGTCTCAGTCCAGCACATGGCAGGTGAGCCTCTTCCCAGCAGTTACTTTGGGAGAGAACCAGAGGTGCCATTTCAAACAGTGCTGGACAGCATCATAGTTCTGAGGCACTGGCTTAATTTGCTGTCTGATAAAATTGTTATTGGCTCCTCAAAGGCATTGATGGTATTTGGTATTTTACTCCTATTAAAAGATGTGAATGTTTGTGATTTCAGTGGCTTTTATTCTTCCCAGTTTTATGAAGCTGGTGGTCACACTAATGAGCTTGACCAGTCTTCTAAGACTTTACTGGTAACTATGAAAATTAGATGTGCAGTTGTGTCATCACATAGTGCAGTAGACAAAGAGAAACTGCCTTATCTTCTAAATCTGTTCATATATATATGTTTGCTGTGATCCCGTTTTAAAGTGAGATTTTGGTCTGCTGGAGATACTACTGTTAAAGAGGATAGTGATGCTTCTCCAGAAGCGGAGTCTTCTGTAAAGGAGACGATGTCTCTAAGTCCAAATCAGACGATAGCTCAGTAACAGCAGTTGCTTCAGGCAGGAAACAGAAAGCTCATAAAGGAGAAATGACACTACCAGGTTGAAGTAATTGGGAAATTGTTCAACTGAGGATAACAGAAGGCACTGTATTATATTTTGCCAAATTAAAGCCTTATTTATGTTTTCATCCTTTCTTCTCTGTCAGAAACACTGAGTAGAGTTTTGTCTTTTTTTCAGTCCTTGTTAGACTATGGATTTACGGAGAAAAATTTGGAAAGAAGCCAACTCTGTAGAGACCTTCAGAGTTCAGTTTTATAATAAACTCTGAATAGCTAGACCTTTACATTCCTGAAGATAAAGTAAACATGCAATCTTTTACATTATTTTGCTCAGTTCAGTTGTTCAGAAGATCAGAGTGGTAAGGGCATTGTAAAATCTAACATTTTAATTCTGATGTTGTACGTTGTTTTATCTGATACTTTGTGAGAGTAACTGCCTCTGACTTCAGCTAAAGACACTTTTCGCTAATGTGACCAGTTTTGTTAATGGCACTCAGCAAATAAAGGGATGCTTACTATTTTAAAAATAATAAATTTTGGTAGTTTGTATAATATTGGTTCATATATATCATAAAATACAGTAAAATACTGAGTAGACTCTTCCTTCATATAATAAGTTTTATATAAAGTGCATGGTGACCATAAAAATTTAAAATATATTGTGACAAAATTTTTTGTTTCTCTACTACTGATTTTTAAAGGAAAGTACAAGAGAGAATGTTCTGGTTCAGAGTCCCCAAGTTATCACTGAAAAATTTCATCCCATTTACTTCCGTGACACAGACACTGGAAAAGGTGGTTCTGACCCAGCTGACTCTTTGGGACAGGGGACAAAGCCTCCCCAGTTGGCATCAGACTCTGGGACCCTTTTGCTGAAGGATGGGTGCTTAGATGCTGAGGCTTCTGCAGGGCCCGATCAGCAGGGTGCAGGCACAGCATCTCTGAATTGTGCTTGTGGCAATGGAATTAATTCTGCGAGCACCCTTTGGTCACCCACCTGTGAAAGGAGGACATGTCAACATTCCAAGTCCGTGGACAAGTGTAAAGACCGTAAGGAAACTATTTCATTTTTTCAAATAGTATTAAAGAAATATGTAAGATGTTTACCCACTTCTAACACTTAGGTTTTTATCAGGAACTTGTGAGTTTCTCATAGTGAAGTATTTAAATGTATTATGAATTGTAAAGATTTTTAAATTTTCTAGTATTGGAAAAATGTTGCAAATAACACTCTTGGACAGAGACTCAGTGCAAGTTTGGACTGTCCTAACCTTATTCTTTTTGCTGTACTGGGAATCGAACTCATGAACTTGTGCTTACAAGGCCTGTGGCGGTGCCACTGAACTAAAGCCCTGACCCCAACCTGACCTAATTCTTTTGGAGTCTTAGCATCTTAGTTACTTTTTCATTGCCAAGATGGAGATACCCAACACACACAAGTTAAAATTATTCTGGCTCACAGTGCACAGAGGTCTCAGGCCATGGTTGGCTCCAAGGCAGGGTGGTATGGCAGAGGGGCACTTCAGAGGAGAAGCAGTCCATAACAGGGCAGGCAGGAGGCGACAGCAGTGACAGCCTTCCTTTCCCTTCTATCCTATACTGGCTACAAGCATGTAGGTTGCTCTCACTCACAGCCAGGGTGAGCTTTCTTGTTATTCACACCCAGAACAATGCTAAACCAGTCGGTGGATTAATTCAGTTACCGCACGCCTTTAATCCATATCCATATGTTGTAGATCCAGCCACCTGTGAAAAGGCCCACCTCATGAGTGCAGGAGGCTTTGAGAGTCATCTACATGCACGTCATGACACCTGGGCTTTTCTGTCCCCCCCTCCCCCCAGTGTAGACTTGGCAAGTAAGGCTGGCTCATTGCCATCAGCGAGCTGCTTTTCTTTTGGGGAGATGGATTTTCCTTTTTCTTAGTAGTTTTGGGCAGACTTTAGTGCTGTTTATATCTAAAGTCAACTCAATAAAATTATTTGAGACCATTTTGTCATTGTAGTTGTTACATGTATCTGTTCTTGGAATTTATATTTTAGAAACGAACCTTCCACAGAATGTGGTTTATCAAAATGAAGAAGGCAGATGGGTCACTGACCTTGCATATTATACATCTTTTAATAATGAACAAGATTTAGGTGCATCTTTCAGTGAGATGAATGAAGATTTCAGATCTGGTTGTAAGTATGTTGGTAACCACCTACCTTCATTGTTCCTGCCGCTGTTGAGACTGCCCTGTACGTACTGCTCAGCCACATCAGATCCCTTCTGGGATATAATTGTCTCCTGCAAGTGCTTCACTGGTTTTAGGATGGATGCTGGTTCTGGTCACCTTCAGGACACTCAGCCAGACCATGACTTCTGGCACTGTGAGGTTAGATAGGAACTTGGGCTTTAGTTAGTAACTCTTAATATTCTGTCCTGAGTAAAAGAAATATTCTGACACAGGTCCAGTTACAAAAGCTAAGAAATGTGGAAATGATGGAAGAAGAGTGACAGGAAAGATAAAATCTCAAAGGATGAGAGCCTTAGAGAAACAGTTAGGCTTGGTGGTTGGCATTGTCTTCACCAGCAGACATAACTGCCGGCTCTCTGCAGACACAGCTTGTGGACATGGCACTGTGCACCTCTGTCTTGTTGCTGTGGCTGTGCGATAGCCTGAGCACTTCAACAGCTGGCATGAAGGCAGGCACCAGCTGGCCCACAGTGTCCACACATTCTCAGGCCCAGATGGTGCCGGAGGATGTTGCTTTACTCCCTGCACCAAGGATGCCAGAGGTAAAGAAGGCAAGTCACAACATTAGGATAAGCGATACAAATCACTTGAAATAACTTTGAAGTTTAGGGGAGAAATAACTTCTATAAATAGAGAGAAAAAGTATTTCACAGAGCTGCTTTTGAGGTAGAGTTTTAATAGGTAATTTTTTTTTTTTTTTTTTAGGTTTTTTGAGACAGGGTCTCGCTTTTGTGGTTCAGGCTGGCCCCGAGCTCAGCCTCAGACTCACATCACAATCCTCCTGCCTCTGCCTCCCGAGTGCTGGGATTACAGGCGTGAGCCACCACTCCCGGCACTGTGGTATGTCGTACTGGTTGCTGCTGGGTTGAGTCTCCACACCCAGTATTGTTATGTGGTTACCGGGGAATTGAACCCGGGCCGTTGCGCTTGCAAGACAGGCGCCGGAACCACTGAGCTAACTCCCTGGCCCTTAATAGGTAATTTTTTGAGGGCCATGAGAAATTCCAAATGGAAGGAAAACCCAAAGGGAAGCGAATGAGCTTGGAAGGCCTGGGTGTGTTTTGTGAAGGCCTCTGGTCCCCTGTGCTGGCTCTGAGGCTACAGAGGGAAAATCAGGAGAGACCAGAGGGCCGGGCAGGGAACAAGGGAGGTCAGCCCCTAGGCCAGAGTTGACGGTTGGGATGCCAGTCTGCCTTGCTGTGTGAGTCTGACAGTAGAGATCACATTAATGAAGAAAGAGAAGTAAATAGGTAACAAAAGGCCAAAGTAGGACAGTGAGGATTCGATGGCTGACCTCAGGATATGGTGGAAAGGTAAGAGAGGCAGAGCTACTTGGGCAAATGGCATTGCCACTTACTGAAATGGGAGACACCAGAGGGAATTGTAGATTTTGAATGACTGGTTTGAGATGGAGGTATTCAGTGGCTAAAATATCAATCAGAATTTTGAAGGTAAGTTGCCTTGAAGACGTGATATCTTTATTTCAAAGGATAGTGAAGGTCCACGCTGAACAGTGAATGTTGACTAGCATTCCAAGTCTTAGGATTCCCTGGGAGTGGCAGGAGAGTGACACTGCCATTTTGGAAGCCAAGGGCAAGGTGAGCTGCATGAGTTTCTTATTCTTGACCCTGTGACTCTGTGCCTAAATACTTGCCTGGGAGGTGAGGCTGTGAATTTTATCAGCACACACACACCTGACTGTCTATAGCAGCACTGTTAGACCCAAACTGGAAACTTCCACAGTCCTGTGAGCAGGTGTTGAAGACCTTAGAGTGCTGTGGAGCAATGGGAAAGAGACGTTCTGCTCCTGCAGCAACAAGGATGAGCTGGGTGGATGTGTTGACTGAATCAGTGCCCACTAGGAATGCACAGCTCATCATGCTGTCTGTGTACCAGCTCAAATGCACACACTAGTGGAGTAAGACTGGGGCGAGTGGTACTTGGAGGCATGTGTGAGGGCCTGCTGTGCTGAGTGTGTTAAAATTTGTGGATCTGGGGCCGGGGATTTAGTTCAGTGGTTCCGGCGCCTGTCTTGCAAGCGCAAGGACCCAGGTTTGATCCCCAGTAACCACATACAATACTGGGTGTGGAGACTCACACCCAGCAGCAACCAGTGCCACATACCACAGTGCCGGGCGTGGTGGCTCACGCCTGTAATCCCAGCACTCGGGAGGCAGAGGCAGGAGGATTGCTGTGATGTGAGTTTGAGGCTGAGCTCAAGGCCAGCCTGAACTACAAAGCGAAACCCTGTCTCAAAAAAACCTAAAAAAAATATAAAAAATTTGTGGATCTGGGATGTTGGCTGTGCAGATGTATCCAGATTGTCAGTCTGACGGTACCAGGTGAAATTCCATGTATTGTGGGCGAGCACCACACTCTTAAAAGCAAATGATGAAATGTGTGTGGTGGTACACACCTGTAATCACAGAATGCTTGGAGGCTGAGGCAGGAGGATTATAAATTCAAGCCCAGCCTGGGAAACTCAGTGTCTTAGTGAGACCTTGTCTTGGAAATAAAAGAAAAAAAGGCTGAGGATGCAGCCCAGTGTGAAGGCCTAGAATTCAGTCTCTAGTATTGAAAAAAAAAAACAAACCTAAAAATAATTGAAATCATCCCCTTTTTTTCGACTCAGGCTGTAGGGGAGTGAGTGGAGATACTACTGTGTTGGCGAGGCTGGCCTTGAACTCCCAGGCTCGAGCAGCTCTCCTGCCTTAGCCTCCAGGCTAAGGTGGTCAGGTGGACTTTGGGCATGTGCCATCGTGCCTGGTTTAATCTTCTAAAAATAAAAAGAGCTTATTATGTTGTAAAGGCCCTTTAGCAAATTAGTAAGTATAAGATCACCTGCAGTAGAGAACTCATTACAAAGTCTGACAACCATAGACTTATTTAATAGATGTGTAAGGCTCGTGACTGAACGTTTTCACATAATTTTAAAACTTGTGTTTCCTCAGTATTTCATTTTCTTGAATAGCTAAATTTTGTGCACTAGCATAATGTAATCATATAAACTTTTTTTTAAGCTGAAGTATTGGATTTGATTGCAAAAGATGAAGAAGAATTTAATAAAGAACATCAGTTCATGCAGGTTTGTAATTATTTGTTTTAACCAAAGTCTAAAAGTATTCTTTCATTAATTTCAGTATTAGCAAATGTTCGTGTCTTTCTGAACAGCTAGTTTAGGGTTATTGTTTTTGTGGGTTTCCTTTCTAAAGTATTACTTGAGGAACACTGCATGTACCTAATGTGTCTTTGGATGGGGCCTGCAGCCTAATGGTGTTGCACTTGCACAGCATGGATGAATTCACTTTATAATGGGCATTTCCAAATTATCTCTTTATTTCCATAAGTATTTTCATAGTTTTAAAAATTTTATTTTACCTGATTTGTTTTGGTGAAGATGTGTGCCCCAAAAGGCTGTTTGTAACAGTCCATTTTTAAGTACTGTAGGGTACACAGGTATTCAAAACGAAATTATTCTGTAGCTTTTAGAGCTATTTACATCAAAATTTGTCCAAGTACTTTGCCCAACGTGTTAAAAATTAATGTTCAAGTTTTCTTTCTTTTTTTGTGTGTGTGAAATTTAAAGTTTCATGATAGAAAGAAGTAATAACTCTCTTTCTTCCTAGGAAGAAAACATGGATGCTCAGAACACTCCTGCCTCCCTGAGGGACACGTCATGGGCAGCTGCAGTCAGCTGCACTCTGCTGAGGAAGTCGCTCAGTGCATCGGATCTGAGCAAAGACGAGCCGAGTTATCTACGACTGTCATTAGGAGAGTTCTTTGCTCAGAGGTCTGAAGCACTCGGCTGCCTCGGTGGTGGTCACAGTGTGAAGAGAGTGAGTAGCAAACCTGCTGAAGTGGTTATTTACTAACGTCTTAACCGTTTTGTGCTGCTGTGCGTGCTCCCTACCTGGCTGACGATTTGGAGGCGAGGCTGGGATGTGACAGCAGACTGTCGTCAGGTCAGCTCCTGACTGGGCCTGGAGCTTTGGCAGAGAGGCTGTGTGTGGGTGGGAGGAGGTCGAGGTTGCTGACCGTCTCTGGTGGGATGGAATTACCCTCCACGGGGACAGATGGCCTATGATCCCAAGGTGTAGAAGCACCGCCTTCTCAGCATGAAGCCTCAGCACGGCTTTCGGGGAGGTCTTTCAGTGAGCCGCAATTGCACTTTGGATGAACCTCCCTGGCTGTGGTACTGCCACTGCTCAGCATCGGTTCTGGAGGACAAACCATGTGCTCAGACCCAAGGCTGGGGTGCATTTGGGTGTTGGGGTGGTGTGACTGGACAGAGTAAGGGATACAGTAGGACTGTGCTTGATAACTTAGCTTTTTTTGTCTTGCAGTACTGGGGCTTGAACCTAAGGCCTCCTGGATGCTAGATAAGAAATTCCCAAGTTCTACCCCTGGGCTATACACCCTCCCGGAGCTTCTTATTTTATTTTGAAACAGAGTCTCTCTAAGTTTCCCATGCCAGCCTTGAGTTTGCAAACTCTACTCAGCTGAAAACTTAGCTTTAGGTTTTTGTTTCTTTGCACTATGGGGTCTTAAAGGCAGTGCCTTCACACTGCTGTATCCCCAGTCCTTTTTAAAATACCCTTTTGAGACAGAGTCCCTCTTTGCGTGGCCCAGATTGGGCCTGAACTTGCAGTCTTCTGTCCTCAGTCTCCTGAGGAGCTGAGATTACAGGTGTGTGCGTGTGGGAACTCTCGGGCTTTGTAGTCATCCTGACTCTGGGACTAGCTCTGCCTTCTACTGTGACGTTGAACAGTTGAACTCTTCTTTGCCTGACTGTGGCCCTTTCTAAAAGGAAGAGCTATTGAATAGGGCAGTGGTGGTGAGTGCCTGTCTGTCTCACTGAAAGTCCTAAAAGGTTCACTGTCACTGTGAGATTAAGTGTGATGGTGCTCGTGAGGAGTTTAGCACCAGCATGCAGTGTTTGCTTTTGGGTATCACTTGGTTGATAGTGCTGAGTATGCAAGCCAGCCCTTGCACGTGCTAGACAAGTGCTCTACCACCAATGTTCAGTGCCAAGACGGAGAGAAGAGCTTTGCAGGTGGATGGAGCCATCGTGTGGGGCTGGGCACGTGAGCTTCCTGCCGGAGCTGGGTTGAACCTTAGGTGAGTGGGCAGGAAAGTGCTGCGCGGCACAGCACGAGCAGCCTTCTTGTGCCTGGGTACCTCTCCAGCCATAGCCCAGTGCCACTAGCTCTATTGGGCTGGATGAAGAGGGCTGGAGGCTGGAGAAGGACAGAAGCAGACAGAGGCTGTGAAAGGAGGACAGAGATTTAGTGACTGGGCCTGGGCTGATGCACAGAGGCAGAACTTGGGCTGCTGGTGACTCCAGAGAGAGCACTTGTGTCCGGGAGAGAGCACTCGCAACTTGGATTTCACAGGATAACTGTGAAGTAGCACATGCAGTGTTAGTAAGTGCTATTTTTCTGCCTGAACTGATTGGGATTTTCAGATTGTGAGAGAAGTTGAAGAGTAACTAAACAGAGCTGGGCCTAGCACACACCTGTAATTCCGGCCTTGGAAGGCTGAGGCAGAAGGATCGCCACGAGTTCAAGGCCAGCCTAGGCTATACAGTGAGGTAAAGGCTAGCCTGAAAGACATAGTAAGACCCCTCCCTCACAAAAGAACAAAGCAGTGGGTTGTGGAAAACTAGATTTGTTACTCAGCATTTTTATTTTGATATTCGCTAAAAAATTTTACATGCATTCAAATTACAGATTAAAACAAGAAATTCCCAAGTGAGGATCACTGAAATATTAAGTGCATTTAATGAATTCACAGTTTAGACCCAGCTGTGAAAGTTCTGTAAGAAGCACGGATAGGAACCCATGTGCCCTCACAAGCTCTTTTGGGTATAACCCTTTCTGAAACTTTCAGGCAAGTTGTAGGAACACACCTAGTCTTAGCGTGTATGAGGGTACAGTCTATAAAAGAAGACATCATCACACTGTAAGTGCTTAGTGACGGGGATTTTTTTTTCTCATGAGATGTATTACTGATTATTAGAACTCACAGCAGATGCTGATTAACAATTATTGAAGGAATAAAGTATTATTTTTGCCATTTTAAATTGAATTTGTTGGTACAGGTAACATACTTGCTAATATTAATTTTAATAATGAAAAGACAGCTAGCATTAAGGAAATAAGTTCTATTTCAACTTTACAATTTCTCTCTGAACAATGAAGTGAGAAGTGTTTTGTTGTAGTTGTTCAGCTGTTTACCAGTGTTAGAGAAAATCAGGTAGAATATTGCAAAGCAGTTGAAGATCAAGGAAATAATTCATGTTTAATTGTTTTGTAGCCATCATTTGGTTATTTTATTAGATCACCTGAGAAGAGTGAACCTATTGCTTTAATCAGGAAGTCTGATGTATCAAGAAGTAATTTGGAGAAGGAAATGGCTCATCTTGACCCTACTCTGTCTTTAGGTAATGGGCTGAGGGAAGTTGTCAGATGACTTTTCTTAAGCTTGTAATTTAGTCATTAATCAGTCTTATTCTTTATGAGTGAAATGTATGTACCTGTTTGTAGTTTTACATTACTGCTTCAATTTTAATATTCCATATAGATTTATTTTCAATCTAAATTAGAAACAAGTTAGCCATAATCTAACTCAAATACTTCTGTAAAAAATGAAACTAAATGAGCTCATTTCAAATAGTCTGGTTACTTGTGGCTTATTAAGTTTCTAAGTTAATAATAGATATATTTGTAGATAAACTTGTAGTTAAAGATGTATTGGAATTTAGATTATGACATAAAAGTACCTTGAATCAGATTTCCCTGGCCAGTTTTAACAGCAGCAGCTGTTTTAAGTAGCTAACAGTGCCTTTGCTAAGTGTCCTTTGAAGCTGTATGCAATTGCTGCTTCCTGTCAAGAGCCTGTGACCAGGAGGTAGCAGCATGGTCCGGGGAGGGACCAGACCTGGGTAGTCCTTCACCACCATAAAGAAGTCCTGATTCTTAACTCAGCGGGAAATGGTGGAGTTGGAGACCGAGAAATGAGTGTGTGTGAGCATCTGCAAGGGAGCGCCTGAATCCAGTCATCGCTCAAGTTGGTCCTTTGTCCAGCACAGCTCCTGTGTGGGGTGCTAAGAAGCTGCTTGGCAGTTACATTGGTGTATGTGCTGCCGAAGCGAGCACTTGGCAGTTACGTTGGGTCCAAGGATCAGTGGGCGCTTGTAAGTTGAATATTGTCTCTTCTGACAGGAGATTTAAATGAGCAGTCCCAGGCACAGCGGAGTGAAGGATCTGTCACCCTTCAGGGGGATGTCCTGGAGAGCTCTTCCGAAGTGGATGAGGACGATGTGACTCTGACTGCCGACAAGGGGCGGACAGAGGTAGCCTGCCCCTTCAGGAACTTGAGATTGTGTTTCTTATAATGGTTCTTGGATAAGAGGAAACAAGATCACCTGTTAACACACATGCTGTTTCACATGTCTTTATTTTTGTGGCCTTGGTTCTTTACAGTCCCAGGGCTTTAACCTAGGGCCTCTTGGGTGCTAGGCAGGTATCCTGCCACTGAGCTGCGTGCATAGCCTTTCAGTTTTGTTTCGAGCATCTTTTGTTTTTCTTTGAAGTAGCGGGATTGAGCCTGGGGGCTTGGCACTGAACATCCTCAGCCCGTTTTTAGTTTTGTCTTGAGTCGGGGTCTCACTGAGCCATTAAATTGCCTGGCTGGGCATGGAACCTCACAGACTGCTGGGAATACAGGTGTGTGCCATCATTCTTGGCTTCAAGTGGTTTTTTAAGTTTAAGAAATTTTTCCATCAATTTATAATGTACATAAAAGAGTTTTTGAAACATACTTAGAGTCAGTGAATGGATTATCCCCATTTCCTTCTGCTTTGTATGGATTTAATTTGGTGTTTTTCCAGCTTCTTGAGATGAATGCCCAGCTCACTAATTTTTCTGTGTGGCTTTCCTATGGTGTCTTAACAGTATAAATCCTTTGAAAGCCGAGGTTTTCCTTTCACCTTATCTTTTGACATGTCGTAGTTTCATTATCAGTTCTATTCAGTATATTTTCTAATTCCTTAAGCCTATGAAGTGTTTTTTTTGAGGTGTTTTATCTTGTCTGTTGGTAGTGCTGGGGATCACATCTGTGCTTGTACACTGAACTACTTCCTCTGTCCTCTTTAGTTTATTTTGAGACAGGGTCTCCCTGAATTACTAAATTGCCCAGGCTGGACTCCAACTTGGAATCCTTCTGACTCAGCCTTCCCGAACGCTGGGATTACAGGCCTGCAGCACCATGTCCAGCTTCTTAAAAGCCCATTGCTTTTTGTTTGTTCGCTTTTAAATGTGTTGCTTACTTTCTCATCATGTAAAATACAGTTTATTCCACTTTAGACTTAAAAGCTACTGTTGATTTGTCTGATTTATCTTGTATTTAGGACCCAAACAATTTGACCTACAGCTGAGGTTAATTTTATTCTGCTTGAAGACTATTGCTTCTTTTAGTAGAAGTCTGCTGGTAATAAATTTTCTAAAAATATCTTCATTTCCTCATCATTCTTTTTTTTTTTTTTTTTTTTTTAGGTTTTTGGAGACAGGGTCTCGCTTTGTAGTTCAGGCTGGCCCTGAGCTCAGCCTCAAACTCACATCACAATCCTCCTGCCTCTGCCTCCCGAGTGCTGGGATTACAGGCGTGAGCCGCCACGCCCGGCACTGTGGTATGTGGTACTGGTTGCTGCTGGGTGCTGCTGGGTGTGGGTCTCCACACCCAGTATTGTTATGTGGTTACCGGGGAATCGAACCGGGCCCTTGCACTTGCAAGACAGGCGCTGGAACCACTGAGCTAACTCCCCGGCCCTTCCTCATCATTCTTGAATTGTATTTTTATTTGGTATAAAATTCTAGCTTAGAGGCCTGGGGATTTAGCTCAGTGGTTCTGGTGCCTACCTTGCAAGTGCAAGGGCCCAGGTTTGATCCCTGGTAACTACATACCACAATACTGGATGTGGTGACTCGACCACCAGCAATCAATACCAGATACTGTGGTGGGCTTGCACTGTGCCGGGCTTGGTGACTCATGCCTGTAATCCCAGAACTTGGGAGGCAGAGGCAGGAGGATTGCTGTGAGTTTGAGCCTGAATTTAGGGCCAGCCTGAACTACAAAGCAAGACCCTGTCTCCAAAAAAAAAAAAATTCTAGTTTAAAAACAACTTTTAGCTCTTTGCATTACTATTTTACACATTTAATTTTAAAAGTGGAGGTAGTCTTACTGTTATTTCATTAAAGATAATGTGTCTTGTCCAAACAGTTTTAAAAGGTTCTCAGTTCTTGTGTGCTTTCTTGTAATATACTCAGGTAGCCTGTTGTACCCTGCCATTCATAGGAACATTGTTGAAAAACTCTAGGGCTGGAAGAGGGTATGTTCTAGGCCAAATCTGTTGGCTTCTCACAAGGACGTAAGTGAGCTCAGGCCTGTGGCTTGTTTTTTTTTTTAGGTTTTTTGAGACAGGGTCTCGCAGGCTGGCCCTGAGCTCAGCCTCCAACTCACATCACAGCAATCCTCCTGCCTCTGTCTCCCAAGTGCTGGGATTCCAGGCGTGAGCCACCACGCCCGGCACTGTGGTATGTGGTATGTGGTGCTGGTTGCTGCTGGGCGTGAGTCTCCACACCCAGTATGTGGTTACCGGGAATCGAACCCGGGCCCTTGCACTTGCAAGACAGGCACCGGAACCACTGAGCTAACTCCCCGGCCCAGGCCTGTGGCTTTTGCTGTAGGGACTGAACTGACTAACTTGGGTCGGTCTGGGTGGGGCCAGTCTTGGGAAGCTTACCCTGCATGCTGGCATGTCAGCCTGTAGTCCACTTTTTTATTTCTTTGAGATAGGGTCTCATTTTGTAGTTTAGACTGGCGCCAAACTCACTGTGTAGCCCAGGCCAGCCTCAAACTCACAGCAGTGTTTCTGCCTTTGCCTGGGGCCCATTGTTTTTTAATGTTAGGATAAAACTTTTTTTTTTTTTTTTTTTTTTTTTAGGT